>APFE030935651.1:51681-172485 GCA_000404065.3 Pinus taeda
AAGACAACATTCTTGAAGAAGTAAATGAGTATAAGTACCTTGGGATTGATTTCAACAACAAACTCAATTGGGAGGACTGCAGAAAGAAGAGAATTTTAGGAGGGTGGAAAGCATTGTATGCTCTTCAAAACAAATGTAGAGAGGCAGAGTTATGGGATTGGAAAATGATTAAAGTGCTTTTTGGACTCCTAGTTTGTCCAGTGATGCTATATGGGTATGAATTGTGGGCTAGCAGCACTCCAGTCTCAAAATAGAAACAAATTGAGAAAATCCAAAAACGTTTGATCATGAGCAAGTTCAAAATAAAAAGTTCGGTACCTTATGAGATAATGTTGAGTGAAACAAGAGAAACTTCCATTGAAGCAATTGCTATGGTGCGGCTCATAAAATACCTAAAAAGAATTGAACAAATGAGAGTAGGTAGATGGCCTAATGTTATCTTCAATGAAGGCATCAGTGAAAGAAAGAAAACATGGATGAAACCAATGTTACTTGGGAGCGGGAGCGAAAGCGGGGAGCGGGAGCGACATTTTCAGAACCTTCCAGTTTGGGAGCGAATCCCGGAGCGTTTTTTATATAATATATATATATTTTATGTTTTAATACATATATGTCAACAAAAACATGTAGAATAATGAATTAGATATAAAAAAACATAGATTGAACCATATAACAACAATCATCTAGAAGTTATAATCTTCATCAACCCCGTCGAAAAGTTAGTAACATAGTAACATACAACATATTGAGTCTCATGATTCATCAATATTAAAGTTTCAAGCTTTCAAAATTCAATATATAACATTTATCATCATTGATCACCAAAGTTGTACTTGTAAGCTAAGTGTAACCATTAAAACAAATAATATCTAACATGAAATGAAATGCTATAAAATGAAATGAAACGACTTTCAACTTTCATGAAGCATCATATTCATAATTCATTGCTAATGAGTTATAATTGCCAACTTCAAACTTAAATTGTCATATATTGTTTAAAAAAATATCATAATAAATATGAAAGAATCAATAGTTATAAAAACTACTAGAAACTAGAAAAAAGAAGTAAATTTATTATCTATTTCTTATGCTTGGACCTCTTGCCACCACGAGAAATGTCTAATTTTTTAGTCTCGTTGGAAAATCAGGATCTTTGTCATTAATATCACCCTCTAAGCATTAATATCCAGAGGTATCTTTGTCATTACCTCTATATCTGTATAGGGATCTTTGTCATTAATATCACCCTCTAAGAATTAACATAAGATAGAAAAAGCATAGCATGTTAAGTCAAGATTTTGTTTGAATGATGCGTACATTTTTAGAAGGGTCTTGATAGAGGAATTCGACAACCAATGTCACTAACATCAAGGTACATAGAGGGATTGGTGCTCTTGATTAAATACGAGTTTCATACCCTAATACATGACAAAATTCAATGGAAACATTGCAATCCCCCAATCTTGAAATCCTGAAAAACTAATAAGTCGCTGGATTTGAATGAAATCTAAAATTCTACTTTCTCCATATGAAATCCAATGAGGCCGAAACCACTCTCAAACATCCCGAGTCATTTCATGGTAATGTTAAAAATTTAAGTAAAAGGATGAAAATGAAGATTAAAGAGAATGTCACTTTTACTTTAAGAATTTAACATGACCCTGAATAGCATATCAATACTAGGGACATAAACTTGATCATTAAGCTGCCCCACTCAAAAATTATTTGTTTCTTTAAAAAAAAATTGCATTTCGAACATTACTACCAAAAAAAAACTGCAAAAAAGGCAAAACGCTCCCGAAAAGGCAGGGAGCAAAAAAAATTTTAGGGACCGTGCTCCCGAGTCGCTCCCACCCAGAGCACGGATTGGGAGCGGGATCGGGGGGGGCACTCCCCCGCAACACTACAATAGATGGACATGAATTTTTTAATTCAGAACTTGATGCTTGGGGCGTGACAGACATCCAATTTAAATTCATTTTTTGAGCTAAAGATTGAATCTTTAAACTCTACTTTGACATTACCGTTTTCCACTTCCATGGGTGGTATATTAATATTGCTAATTTACAAAGGACTTCACACATTTCAATTGATTGGGTTTAGTGATGATTGTCAAATTTCAAGTTTCAAAGTCTCAATTTGATTTTGAGGATTACGGTTTATTTAAGAATTTGATTTTGTGGGTTACGATTTATTCAAGATGTTGGATTGGGGATTCACTGATTTTGTTGACATGGATCACTCAACATTTTTTTATGATTTTTCATGATTGATTAAGGATATTGGATTGGACAATTTCACCTTTAGACTCTAGAGGTTATGTACCAATACAATTCAACACTCGATAATTTAGATTTTTTTCAATATACTTAAGATACTGGCATGAATGTTATTTTAATGGGGAGGTTTTTTGAGGATTTAGAGGATTTTCAAGATATTGATATTGATGGATAGTTTGCCAATTTGGCATTTGAGGATTTAGTCACTTATTGCATATTTTGTTACTTACGTGGATGTTTGACATTTTGATTGACATATTGCTTTAAGGATCTGGAGTGGTGCAAATAGTTCCCATAATTTACTTCTTATCATTTTTTGTCATGATTGTTGAATCATTCACATGTATTTATACATAGGTTTTATAGAATATAGTGCTAGGATGTTGAGGGACACTTCTTTCGTTAGTTGGATTGATGACAAATTTTTTATCTATTGCTTTTTGAGTGCAATTATTTGAACACGTTTGTTTACTTGATAGTTCTGGGATTTCATAGTAATGGTCTTTAGTCCTATTTGAGGATAGAGGACTCCTCCTCATTTTCTCTTGGCATATTGAATTGTGTAAATTTTAGGATTTGGGATGCATTGGACTTGTTGCCTCAAAATTGAGCAAGCCTTGTCAAGGGGATCACAAGGCAAGGGCTAGACCCTAATGCAATAATGAGGTGGCTGCCACTGTCAACTTAACACTCCACCTCCTACTCTTTAGTGGAATTTCACCACACAAGAGGCATCCCAATATAGAACATAACGGTATTTTAATTCAATAAGATTAGGGTGATGTGAAGGCTTGATCAAGGTACCTCTTGTTACCACGAAATTTAGCAAGCCTTGGAGAGGGAATCCTGCAAGGCTAGAAACTAAACCAAGTGCTAACAATGGGGTAGTGGCCCATTGTCACCACAGCCAAAACTCCCTACTCTTTACAAACTTTCACCGATGGGAAGAGTCCCAGTCGGATAAAATCACCTATGAGAGATATTCTAAGGATAGGAAATAAGTTGGTAAGCTAGGATCTTATAAGAAAGACTCAATATTTGGTCAAGGCTTCACTAGGAAGCAATTCTCTTTCTACAAGAAGACCTAGAAAAATATGCATAAGACCTAGGGTTTGATAGGTTAAACGAGTGTTGGGGTTTCCTATGTTGAAAAATCTAGGGTAATTAGGTGTAGTGTGATTCTTCTTTCTTGATAACAATTTGTGCATTCTTTTTACTTTTCCTCATTACCTTAATCTTCTTCTTCTTATTATTAATGCATGTGTGTGTACTTCATCAAACTGCTATCAAAAACATAAAAACAAGAACACAAGACGTTGGCTCTCTGTGAGGGCCAAAACCTCTCTTCTCTTGAGAGGAAAATCCTTTGGTAAGTTTTCTCATATTGAAGCTTCTTTCTTGATCAATGCCAAACCCTAGACGACTTGAAGATCCTCCAAACACAAGTCAAGTCCTTCCTTTTCTCTGCATTATGATTTCCCGGTACTTTGTTCACCTCCTTTTGGCACTTTGTTTTTCCTTAGTGTGACAGCATTGCAGCCCTAATTCTCACACGTGTGAGAGGTACCCTAGAGAATTAAGGTCCTTTT
This sequence comes from Pinus taeda, assembly GCA_000404065.3. Classification (NCBI taxonomy): domain Eukaryota; kingdom Viridiplantae; phylum Streptophyta; class Pinopsida; order Pinales; family Pinaceae; genus Pinus; species Pinus taeda. Next base: position 55,550 of record APFE030935651.1, read on the forward strand.
CCTTCGCTAGAGAGATAGGCTTCTTCGCTTCACTTGGGAGGCCTTGTAGGCCTAGTTTCAAACCCAATCAACAATAGTTTATGGATTGTTTGTCCCTGCTGTCATACCCACAAACTTGACTACCCTTTCCTCACATGTGTGACTGTTTCTAGCCCTAGAAACAATCCTCTTCATTTTGACTTTTCTCCTCCTTCCTTTGCTGCCCAAGGAGACCTCTTCTTCATCCTTCGTTACCCTTTCTCTAGCCTCTTCTCTTCCCAGATCTCAGAGCTTCCTGGCTGACGTTGTAATGGAGTAGATAGCCTTTATTTATAGTAGATTGTTTGCAAGTCAACTTGTTATGCTTGCTTCAGATGGTTTCTTTGGTCGTGTCACATGCTTGAGGGAGACTCTTTGATGGTGTCTTTGCATAGGAGGGGACTTGACTTTGCTTGGAGGTGACTTCTTTGACTCTTACAAACAATGTAACATACCCTTAAGGTCTTTAACATAATTCTTTTGACCTTTTGATTTACCTATAGCACTTTAATATGTGTTAGACCTACTTCAATGAGCAAGAAACTCATTGACATATATTATAAAAATAATAGTTCTTTTCTTGGATAAATACAAATATCAAAAGTAAATTTATGAAGACCGAACCTAGTTGCATTTCCTTCAACATTCGCTCTTAACTAGGGAGGTATTCATACAACATTACAAGGTGTTTGGCTATGTTTCAATCTTGAAGAATTCACATAAAAGAAACCAGATTTGCAATCCATCTATTATAGCATCATAATTACCAACATTGTTTCCACAGCAAGGCCTTGACTGGCAGCTCTTTCTCTCAATAGATCATAGCACAATGTTGGCGAGACCAATGACTTATAGACACCTTAGTCATTGTCTCTCATGCTACATACCCACCTGAGTGTTCACTGAGCATGACCTTCTAGGACTATCTTGGGTTCCCAGCCCTCAAAGAATATCGGTCCTCTTGCCTACTCTTGTCTTGGATGCCCTACACATCCTCAATGAGTATCAGATGCCAGATTATTACCCAATCCTCCCATTCTTTCTTCCCAAGTGAAGACAAGAATGTTGTGTCTATCTTGTGTCTACATTTCCATTCATGGCCTTCATCTAGACTTACGGCTGTTAGTCCTGGTCTAGTGCATTACACATGAAAAGAAAAACACAATTGTCACTCCTTTGCAATCAAGAGTGATCCAAAACTCCCTCTTGATCAGGGACCTGTTAGAGCTCCCTCTTAACTAGGGATTTTTTCATTCATCAGCAACTTCTTCTTTGTGGGTCATTCAGCTGCTTGATCTCCTTCCTTTCTTTGATATCATGAAGTCTTTGTTCGAACTTCTTCTAGGTAGGGCACCATCCATCGATCACTTTCCTTCCTGGTTTGTCATGTCATTGCTTCCTTCATGGAAAGTGGCTTTCTTGTCATATATCATTTTTCTTATCATTCGGCTACTCCTTTGTCATCTGTCCATGCTTCGGAGTACTTTTCTCATCAATGCTTCCTTGTACTTGCTTGTTTACATGCTTCGACCTAGTAGCCCGTCATGACTTCATCCTGGATATTGCTTCAACATTAAATGGTGCTTTTGCTGGATGGCTTCTTCATCATCACATCTTCGTAGAGCAGAATCAGTTATCTGCATCTTTCATATCTCCAAGGCCTTCATACGTGTCAAGGGTCCTTCCTTCCTTCCTTTGTCAGAGTTGTCCTGCCTTCTTTGAGGAGATATCTTCAATGGTTCTTTGTCAGAAAGTGATTCTTTGTGATCATGGTGTTCTTCACATGCTTGATCTCTTTCTTCATTTGCTTCTTCTTGGATAGATTGGTCAACCACCTTATGCTCCTTGTGAGAGCACTTCTTCATTGCTTGCTTCCTAGACTAGTCAACATTTCTTCTTGCTTCTTAGTCAGCAATCTTATACTCCTTATGTGAGCATATCCTTATATTGACCTTCATTGCAGTGTAGTACATGCCTTCGAGCATGTCCTTGGTGAAAGAGATTCTTTCATATTTGATCATGTTATAGAACTATTCCCATGACTCAATAATATACAAATGATAACATGACTAAACTTTGATGCTTACAAACCTAATCTTGATTCTCCTTTGATCATCTTAGGTTCATTTGGTTGTCCTTGGTGTGGTTCATTTGGTTGTCCTTGGTGTGGCCCTTCTTGCTTCATCTTAGCTTGCCTGCATATCATCCTTTTCTTGAATCCCATGAATGGGATTCCCAATGAGACATCTGCTTCTTATTCATGAATCTTCTTTTGAAGATTTCATCTTAGGATCTTGAAGACCCTTAACCTGCAAATGTTTCTTTCCTTTTTGATGATGAAGGTCTTTTGAGATTCTTAATCATGATCAATTTTATTTCATCATAGATGAGGTCCTATACCAGGTATGATCCTTCTACATGAATATCTTGAGCTATATCTACCATGGTCCTATATTCTAGAAGATATTTCTAACCATGCATTTTGTTCTCATTATAAATGCTACTTCTACATGAGTATCTAGAACTCTATGTACTACACATTTCTAGATTCTAGAAGATGTTTCTAGCCATGTAGTTTCTACATGCTCCTATTCTACTCAAAATCTTGAAAGAAGACTTGAAGTAAAGAGTTTGACTTAGTCATAGTAGAGATCCGGAGGATCTTCCTTCTTTTCCTTTATTTTCTTCTTCTTTCACCTCTTGAGTCATGTGAGCTTCTTCCCTCTTTCTTTTGTTGTTGTTGTCCCTCTTAAGCTTAGGACAATTCCTTTTGTAGTGTCTATATTCTTAGCATCCATAGCATTGGATTTTAAACATGCCTTTGTTGTTTGTTCTTCATGGACCAGATTTGCCAAATTTTCCCTTTCTCTTGGCCATGGTAGCAAATGCTTGCTCCTTTGATCCCACATCTTCCTTTGCTTTAAGTTTGGTTTCCTCTGTCTTGCATAAAGACCACATTTCACTACCTGTGGTTGCTTCCTTCTTGGCATATACGCTTCATGTGAAGTTTCCCCAATCCTCAGGTAGAGCATTGAGTACTACAGATGTCATTTCTCTGTCGGACATGACTTCCCCAAGCTCTTGAAGTGGATCCCTCATCTCAGAGATCTTCATGAAGTAGGGAGTCATTCCTTCCATTGATATCTTCATCTTGTACAATTCATTTCTTAGAGATATCACCTCTCTGGTTGTGGAAACCAAGAATAGCTCTACTAGCTTATCATAAATTTCTTTTGATGTTCCAAATTTGGAGACATAAGGAATGAAAGAGTCCTTGATGGATTCTATTAGAATCACTTGAGCTCTTGTCTCATCCTTATTGTACTTGGCTAAGGCTTGGGTTTGTTCCTTAATAGGGATAGTGATATTCCCTTTGAAAGTTTGACATGTTCTAGAAGTTCATTCTCCTTGAGAAGTAGATCAATCCTCTTCTTCCATGCAAGAAAGATATTGGTACCTACCAATTTGTTGCTTTCCTTGCAAAAAGAAATTGATGTATATTCAGAAGGGCACATATACTTACTTGATATATTTTGAAATGTAGTTGACTTCTTTTCTCCTTGAAGTCTTGATGGCTTTCTTTCCTTAAATCTTGATGTTCCTCAAGATGTCTTCTCCAAGTGAGCTTGCTTGATGATGAGACTTGCTTGACAATTTGTGGCTTGATGTAGGTCCCTCTTTGATCTACTCTTCTTTGTAGGTGCCTTTATGTAAGGCTCTTCTTCTAGCTTTGTTGTCTCCCCTGATGAATGATAGATGATGGGCCTTCTTGTCCTTGATGTGATAGAGACTTCTTGGCTTGATACTTCAACTTTTGTAGATGTCCTTCCTTGATGAGTGTTCTTGAGATGCCCTTTCCTTGATGTGTCACCTTAAATCCGATACCATGTTGAAGAATCTAGGGAAATTAGGTGTAGTGTGATTCTTCTTTACTTCATAACAATTTGTGGAGTCTTTTTACTTTTCCTTGTTAGCTTAATCTTCTTCTTATTATTATTAATGCATGTGTGTGTACTTCATCAAACTACTATCAAAAACATAAAAACAAGAACACAAGATGTTGGCTCTCTGTCAGGGTCAAAACTTCTCTTCTCTTGAGAGGAAAACCCTTTGGTAAGTTTTCTCTTATTGAAGCTTCTTTCTTGATCAATGCCAAACCCTAGACCCTTGACTAGAAGATCCCCCAAACACAAGTCAAGTCCTTCCTTTTCTCTGCACTATGTTTTCCCTGTACTTTGTTCACCTCCTTCCAGCACTTCGTCCTTCTTCTGGCACTTCATTCTTCCTTAGTGTGACAGCTCTGCAGCCCTAATTCTCGCATGTGTGAGAGGTACACTAGAGAATTAGGGTCCTTTTCCTTCGCTAGAGAGATAGGATTCTTCGCTTAACTTGGGAGGCCTTGTAGGCCTAGTTTCAAACCCAATCAATGCTAGTTTATGGACTGTTTGTCCCTGCTGTCATACCCGCAAACTTGACCACCCTTTCTTCGCACGTGTCAATGTTTCTAGCCCTAGAAACAATCATCTTCATTTCAGCTTTTCTCCTCCTTCCTTCCCTGTCCAAGGAGACCTCTTCTTCGTCCTTCGTTGCCCTTTCTCTAGCCTCTTCTCTTCGCAGATTTCAGAGTTGCTTGGTTTGTTATGCTTACTTCGGATGGTTTCTTTGGTGGTGTCACATGCTTGAAGGAGACTCTTTGATGGTGCCTTTGCATAGGAGGGGACTTGACTTTTCTTGGAGGTGACTTTTTTGACTCTTATACACAATGTAACATACCCTTAAGGTTTTTAACATAATTCTTTTGACCTAAGTTGCACGAAACAGGGAAACAGGTACGAATTTCCGAAACGTGACCCCCCCAAATTTTGGAAATGGGGAAACGCTAATATATATATATATATATTATATAATATATATTATATATATATATATATTAGGACATTTAAGAAATATGTGCAATCATAAAGCATATATAATACATTCTAATTTATTACATTATGATAAAATTGTCAATGCATAATCTATAAGTCTCTAAATTTACATCACATTTACTCATGAAAGATCACATAATGAAAATAGAAATATCCAAAATCAACCATGAGAAATTTCTAATTTCTTGTCTCGTGCTTGATTGGGAGTCTCCTCCTACATAGTCGAACGACCTTAGTGCTCTTGATTAAATACAAGTTTCATACCCTAATAACCTACATGGTCTTGATTATTGCGAGTCTCCCCTGCATAGAGGGTTTGGTTCTCTTGATTAAATACAAGTTCCATACCCTAGTACATGATAAAATCCAATGGAAACATTGCAATCCCCCCAAACCTGAAATCCTGAAAAACAGATAAGTCTGCTGGATTTTGAGTGAGATCTAAAATTCTACTTTCTCCATATGAAATCCAATGAGGGTGAAACCGCTCTCAAACATCCTCTGTCCTTTCATGGTAATGTTAAAAATTTAAGTAAAAGGATGAAAATGAAAAATAAAGGAGAATATCACTTTTACTTTAAGAATTTAACATTACCATGAAGTTCATTTTAATAACCTAATTAAAAATTAGACAAAATAATAATAATAAAATTTAAAAAAAGTCAAACTACATGTGGAAACGGCGTCATACGGCCCAGAAACGCGTTTCCGGCGGTACTGGCCACGTTTCCACCTCGAGAAACATGCCAGTACAGCCGGAAATGTGTTTTTGGGCCATATCATACGCGTTTCTAAGTTTCGTTTCTGTTTCCTTACGGAAACTCCTCCCCTGCCCATGTTTCCTACAACTTAGCTTCTGACCTTTTGATTTACCTATAGCACTGTAATGTGTGTTAGACCTATTCAATGAGCAAGAAACTCATTGACATATATTATAAAAATAATATTTCTTTTCTTGACTATGCAAATATCAAAAGTACATTTATGAAGACTGAACCTAGTTACATTTCCTTCAACATATGGAACCAAGGTGATGGCCATGGATTGGGGTAAAGCTCATGCATTGGCTTTTGCCCACTTGTTGATTATTTTGTCCCGGCCATCTTTTGCATTTTGTGGTACAATTTCTTGTTAAATATGGCCAATTATGCTTTTCATTTTTTCTTTTAATTGCTTCAACCTCCGGAACATCATTCTAGGCCTGACCCAAAGTGGAGGTAATGGGATAGGGATGTTGACCCTATGTGGACCCAAAATGGAAATGCGGACCCAAGTGGGAGAAAAGATGAATGGGGGTATAGTGAGTGGAAAGGGAGTAATATGTGTGGGTAAAGGAGCGGGACCAAGCACCCAAAGTCAAGGTTTCCCAAGTAGTACCACCCTAGAACCAAATGGTCAATAAAGGAGATCCCACGGGCCTAAGATCCAAGGGTAACAACCAAAAGAGATCAAGGTAAGCCCACTCTTTCTGCCAAATCCCCCCATCAATCCATACCCAGAAGTATCTATGATAAGTAAACCCAATACTCAATTACCAAATGACAAGACATACCTTTAGATTCGGGAGGCCCACATTCAAACATACCATCAATACAGGTGGGTGAGGGACCACATGGCTGGCTCAGGTGGCAGAGAAATGCCACATGAACTAGTAGGAGGCATCAAGGGGTTGTTGGTTGCCGGTTGAGGCTCATCGTGGAGAAAATTTTCTCCTGGGGATATCACCCACAAAGTGGTTGGTAACAGAAATAACATCCAACCACAAAATCATAACAGAGGGTGTTCAAGTGATAGTGATCGATAATCTCTTTGTTGTCACAAGACCTAGGTTTCCTAGTGAGGCTTTGCACTAGGCTTGCTAAATTTTCTAGTGAAACGTACCAATTGAATATCTAAGAATGTTCTCTGGGGATGGTCCATATTATTAAACTAGATCAATGAGAGAAACCTAGTGATGGATACCCAACTTCTCAACCTAGGTTGGGAATGTTGATTTCTGGTAGCATCAGATGTGCTCTAAGTCTCAAATTTTGCAGGGAGGCTTGGTCACATGTCTTCCAAAGAACCCAGACAGAGTTTTGGGAAATTCCACCCGAAGACAATTCTATTAAAATAATTAATTATTTTTAATGGGACCCTAAGTCTAAACTTAGGAAAATAAAATAATTAATGGGTATTAATCTAAACTGTGGGTGTAACTTCTAGAAGAAGACGAGGATCAACCAGAAATGATCTTAGCCATTGATTAGCTTCTAATCTGGGTTGTTGAATGTCAACGAGGAGATTATTTAAGGAAGCTTGAGGGTCATTTGGAAGACACACAGAGTGAGTTCAGAAGTTTGATTTCCTGAAGTAGAGTAGCTACAGGGAGAATTTCGATAGTGAGCTTTTGTAGTGAGGGGTAGGGATAGTTTGGTTGGAGAATCCTCTCCTAAGCCAAGGATACGTAGCAGAGAGGCAGAGAGACACCAGAAGGAGGTAACGCAGGACACAAGAGGGGTTGACACTGAGCCAGAAGGGCTCACGCAGAGGCAGCACAATCCTCCAAGTAGAAGTCCAGAAAATTTGCTGGGATTTGACGTCTGAACCAGGAGGGTTGACATCAAAGGTCTGAGAAAGAAAATCGACCCAGTGCAGAGCTGACGCAAAGCCTTAGAGGCTGGCGCAGGGCCCACGCAGGGGCAACGCAGAAATAGTCATGGACACATTGGTTCAGCTGTCGGATCAGCCGGGACTTGCCAGGTAGAGTGAGGTAATCTCACAAATTTCTTCTGCCACTTGTATTTCTCTATAACTAGATTGTCGGGAGGGCATCCAGAGTTCTATTTAGAAAACTACTGCATAATAATAAAAACCCCTCAAAGCTACTGCACCGGTTATCCCGCATTAGGTTTTTCCAAGGACATTTGTCCAAAAACAACTGTGCCATTTGTGTGTATCTTTCTCTATTGTTCAGTTTCTTGTTTCGGCATCTAATTTAATCGGTGTAGGTTGCAGTGTATGTATTTTGATATTTGCTGTAGGAAACTGCAAATAGCTTGTTCATGTAAATCTAACAAGTAGGAGAAATATCATGAGTGTTGCAGTAGGAAATCCCGGGTTTAAGGAATTTTCACATGGTATTAGAGCAATGCAGATGAATGATCTGAAAATAGGGCACTTAGGCTTCTTGTCTAACTTACAAGAACCTCTCCCACTCCCAAAGCTTTAAATATTCCCAAGTCTTATTGATTAACCAATGCAGAAGTAAAAATACTTGAAAACAATGGTGTATGCTTGTATTGATTTTTAATTGTTCATGTGCTGTAAATTAGTGTGTTGACTCTGATATATAAATGCATATAACAGTAAATAAAAACAACAGAGACAATGCAGCAGTAAAACACACACAGAAACAACAATTTAATTAGGAGTTCACTCTTGGGCTATATCTCCGTAAGCTCTAGTCAACTCAACTAGGCTCTCTGGGATTATGGTATAAGTCTTTTTTACAAGCTCTTGGCTTAACTCCTGTTGTTTTACACAGAAAGAGTGGGTTCAGACACCATGTTATTCCCTGGCTCTTGAAACTCTGGCTCTTGGCTCTTGGTTCTGGCTCTTTGGCTCTGACTCTGGCTCTTTGGCTTTGGCTCTGGCTCTAGCTCTGGCTTCTTTCTGCCCTCTATCAGTTTACAACTCTCTGGGCTTTTTATTTGAACTCCAAGTGACTCCCTTGGCTGCGTTTTTTCTTCTGTGCTGCCTCCTTTGCCTCAGCTTCCTACTTTGGCTTCACTTTCAGCAACAAAAACCGACAACAGCCTCAGCAACCAACAGTCCTCTTGTCTTTATCGTTCTGTGGCTTTTAAGCCAACTCGGCGTTGTTGGTTCATTTTCCCTTTCGGGCTCTCTGTCTTCCAGCCACAGTCCGCTCAAATCCCTTCTCTGAGCGTTAGCAATCATTGCTAACTGCCCTCATGGACGGATGCCACCTATTCTGTAAAGGAAGGGGCAATCGGCACTTGAAATCCCCAAACTTTGGCATTCTCAGTTTACATAGGTAAATACAACAAACACGGGAAAAATCCGCAGAGAACACTGTTCCCCGGACTTCAAATCTTCATAATTACACCCTAAACTCCTATCGGGTATGCCCATAATCGTTGTCGCAAGTCGCTTCGGCCTTGTTCCAAGGTTTCCCTTCGTATTTAAAAAATACGTTAAACACATTGAAAATCCGGAAAATGGCCTTATGGTGGATTTCAAAATAAGATGCATTTGCATTTCAGAACCCTTTCGGGTTCGGTTTCATCGGATCGGCACATTCCTTCGCTTTTCGTTTATTAAACGAAATATGCGAAATACACATAAAACTGCCTTTTTAACAGACTTCAAAATATCTCAAATATCATTTATCGTCTCGTCGGGCCAGTATATATATATATATATATATATAATTATATATCGCAAGTCGCGTATCGGGGGGGACCCGGGGTAAGCCATATGGCATGACCGATGCCAATGCCGATTGTGATCCGTTGATATCGGCGATCGGCACATCGTGCGTTGCGGGGTCCTGTCTTTGCCTCATGGCATCGCCGATTGCGATCCACCAATATTGGTGATCGGCATATCGCTCGGCCCAATCCCATCGCATATCTGCCTCCAATTGCTTCCTGACTGCCTTCGCCGATTGCAATTGTCGATCGAATCTAGACCGTGATCGGCCAGATTCGACGGCTCTAGTGCAGATTTGGTTTTAAGCCTCCGATAGGCCTCATTTTACTGTTTTCTTCAGGTTTTTGCCTCTTTCCCAAAGAACAAAAAGGGAACTTCTTTTTATGACAACTCCTTCATCTGAAGTCCGTTTTCGCCCATTCAAGTTGCGTTGGATTCAGAATGAGGAGATCTCTGCAATGAGACTATTTTCAAGAGCAGCCTGCAATTTTGATTTTCCTCTGATTTACAAAAGATTTGTACCATTTGGCACCTTTTACCTCTTATATGAAGTCTTTTAGACTTAGAGGTTTATCCAAGATCCATTTTTGGATCACATCTTCCCACTATAAGAACTTTTGGTCTCCAAAAGACTGATATACTAATCTGAACAGTAAATGAGAGTGACTCACCCTCTTCATTCAGCCTCCCTACCCTTGCCTTTGCATAGTGCCTCTGAACCAAAGTTTTTGACCACTTCCCTTCTTGGATGGGCTGGTCTTCCTGGGAAGAACTGTCTTCCTCCTTGCCTTCCTACAAAACTTCTGTTGAACTGGTCATAGAAGGTGGTTTGAACTTCTTTGCCGTGATCATTGATCCAAGGTGGCTCAAACAAATGTTAAATACATCTGCTCCACAAAACTTTCATTTATACATGTTTGAAAAGCTACCAACAACAATTGTTAACAACAACAGGCATACAGACACAACTGGATGGACTAAACTCCTGCTTCAACAAAAGAAACAAATTTCACATCTTGTGAACACCTCCATGTCTTACATCTGATGGACTAGATAACAAGCCCACAAAACATGCCTTTAAACAAAGGACTCTTTAAGTCAAGCATGTAGAAAAAGATCATTAGGACTCTTTTTCAAAAGATGAAACACTTCATCATTATCTTCATTTGGAGACCAAGTTAACTTCTTCCAAGTCAACATGGCATCACATGCATGTCAAAGCAATCAACCCTGCAAGTTAATTACACATACATGTTCAAAAACAAGGAAATCATCAACATCCTTGTGTTCATGCATCTCATGCTCATGCATGCATTTCATCCTTCAACTTTCACTAAAGCACGCTATACTTTTGAAGCTGAAATGAAATATAATGTAGATGCATTAATAGACATGCAATCTTAATCGAATAAGAACTCTAACCATTTCTTACCAATCCCTTCCAAAGGTACTACCTCTGTCTACACATCAACATCATCATGTGAATCATTCTAAGACACATCATTCATGGAATCTTCACTTCCATTTCTGCCATCTTCTCTTTCCACTTTCTTCAGCTTTTGTGGAAGCATTGCTGGATTCAAAGTCCAACATTTTGCAACAATATGTCCTTGCTTATGACAGTAAGTGCACTGCATGTGCATCCTCTTGACAGCATGATTTGCCTTGTCCAATGGACCTTTGGCTTCTTGCTAACGTTCCTTCAAAAGTTTCCTGTGTGTGGCCATTCTCTTCCAACATCTAGAAACATTATGGTTATCCAAACCGCAAAAGGAACATGCAATTCTTTTCCCATACATATGTGGAAATTTACCATGCTTTGCAAAATCAAAAGGAAAATGTCTAGAACTAGATTTATACCTTTCTCTTTCACCTTCATTGTCTTCATGAGGAGGTGAAGCAAATGAAGAAGTGGCTCCCTTTGGAACACCATCAATCTCTTCAAGGCTGTTGGAGTCTCCCCAACTCTCTAGTTCAAGTGTGTGCTTCTGAACACCTACATCTTGCAAATGATGTTTCAAGCTATTGCATTCCTCCTGAATACAATCTTCACACTCTGTAATGCAACTCCTTCTTGGAGTTGTTTCAATGGCCTTCATGGCAACCTTGGAACTTTCTCCATAAGCTTGTCCATAGCCAAGACCCAAATAATTAAGCCTTTCCTCAATCATTATTGGCTCAACAACACCTTGTGTATGTCTACCCAAGCCTTTTCCTTCATAGCCCATCTTGGACATTAGCTTGGAACCTATGCCTCTAGTATGTTTTTCAAAAGAACCAATATAAGCATTCTCAAAGGAATTGAAGACAAACCGGAATGGTTTACCTCTTCTTCAAGCTGATACTTGACTAAGGCTTCTTGGGCAACAAAGGGTTGTGTTTCCAACTCATGCATCCTCTTCAAGTTCATATTTGCAATATGAAGTTGCCTCTCCATTTCCCGCAAATTGTCAAAAAGCAACTGCTTCTCTTCCTTCATGGAATTCAACTGCTCTCTAAGCATGCTGCTCTTCTTTCCATCCTCATACATTTCTCTCACCATATCCATCATGGTGGACAATTCTTGCTTCATGTCTTCATCAAAGAATCTTGTGAAGAAAGCAGAATTTGAGGACTCACTTGTAGAAGTTGTCATTATGCCAATGACTTCTTCTTTCTTCTTGTCCTTGCTGGACTGAGCTATCTATAGCTTTCTCTTCACCTTTGCAAACTCAGAAAATAGTCAGTCTGCAACAAGCATACATCAATCAGACAATCAATCCTTGACTACCCAAACACCTTTCAGACAAGCAATCTTTGCTCTGTCAATCAAGCATTTTGATATAACCTTTTTTTAAGGTGTGGTTAATCAATCTTAAGCTCTGATACCACCTGATCCGAAAATGGGGCACTTAGGCTTCTTGTCTAACTTACAAGAACCTCTCCATTCAACTGCTCTCTAAGCATGCTGCTCTTCTTTCCATCCTCATACATTTCTCTCACCATATCCATCATGGTGGACAATTCTTGCTTCATGTCTTCATCAAAGAATCTTGTGAAGAAAGCAGAATTTGAGGACTCACTTGTAGAATTTGTCATTATGCCAATGACTTCTTCTTTCTTCTTGTCCTTGCTGGACTGAGCTATCTATAGCTTTCTCTTCACCTCTGCAAACTCAGAAAATAGTCAGTCTGCAACAAGCATACATCAATCAGACAATCAATCCTTGACTGCCCAAACACCTTTCAGACAAGCAATCTTTGCTCTGTCAATCAAGCATTTTGATATAACCTTTTTTTAAGGTGTGGTTAATCAATCTTAAGCTCTGATACCACCTGATCCGAAAATGGGGCACTTAGGCTTCTTGTCTAAATTACAAGAACCTCTCCCACTCCCAAAGCTTTAAATATTCCCAAGTCTTATTGATTAACAAATGAAAAATTAAAAATGCTTGAAAACAATGGTGTATGCTTGTATTGATTTTTAACTGTTCATGTGCTGTAAATTAATGTGCTGAAACTAATATATAAATGCATATAACAGTAAATAAAACAGCAGAGACAATGCAGCAGTAAAACACACACAAAAACAACAATTTAATTAAGAGTTCACCCACAACTCTTGGGCTACATCTCCGTGAGCTCTATTCAACTCAACTAGGCTCTCTGGGATTATGGTATAAGTCTTTTTTACAAGCTCTTGGCTTAATTCCTACTGTTTTATATAGAAACAATGGGTTTAGACACCATGTTATTCCTTGGCTCTTGAAGCTCTGACTCTTGGCTCTTAGTTCTGGCTCTTTGGCTCTAACTTTGGCTCTTCAGCTCTGGCTCTGAGTCTGGCTTTTTTCTGCCCTCTATCAGTTTACATCTCTCTGGGCTTTTCACTTGAACTCCAAGTGACTCCCTTGGCTACATTTTTGCTTCTGCGCTGCCTCAACTTCTTGCTTTGGCTTCACTTTCATCAACAAAACCCCAACAACAGCCTCAACAACCAACAATCCTCTTATCTCTGTCGTTCTGTGGCTTTTAAGCCAAATCAGCACTGTTGGTTCATTTTCCCTTTCGGGCTCTCTGTCTTCCAGCCACAGTTCGCTCAAATCCCTTCCCTGAGCGTTAGCAATCATTGCTAAATTCCCTCAAGGACGGATGCCGCCTATTCTATAATGGAAGGGGCAATCGATGCTTGAAATCCCTAAACTTTGGTTTTAAGCCTCCGATAGGCCTCATTTCACTGTTTTCTTCAGGGTTTTGCCTCTTTCCCAAAGAACAAAAAGGGAACTTTTTATGATAACTCCTTCATCTGAAGTCCGTTTTCGCCCATTCAAGTTGCATTGGATTCAGAATGAGGAGATCTTTGCAGTGAGACTATTTCCAAGAGCAGCCTGCGATTTTGACTTTCCCCTGATTTACAAAGGATTTGTGCCATTTGGCACCTTTTACCTCTTATATGAAATCTTTTAGACTTAGAGGATTATCCAGGATCCATTTTTGGATCAGTGAAGCAAGAAGAGAGTGCTAGAGAACCTAGTGCTGAGCAAAAAAGGAGGTCGAAAATGCTGCAGGAGGCAGCAGTTCGAATCCTGATAGGGGTTTGTGCAGTCCAAGCAAGGAGGGCAAAATTTCGAGGCAGTCTCTCTTTGAGTGAGTCAACAGAGAGAAGGGCTTCCATATCAAAAGCTTGTCGTGGTAGAGGGAGCAGCGCTGAAGCCTCAGTGTGAGGAACAACTAGCGAGACGCAGTTTTTCTGTAGGTCATTTTGTTGGGCAGAAAGACATCAGAAGAGAAGAGAAACACTATGAGGAAATTTTTCCTTAGAAGACTTCCCCCAAGAAGTTTGTTTTCTTATTGGTTGAGCAGCAGCAATAAGAAGTAGAGAGGAGCAGTTCAACAGTTTTCATGGCAGAAATGGTAACCAGTGGCTTGAGGGATCAGAACAGGTTGGATGGGGCATCCAACTATGTCATCTGGAAGGCGAGAATGTCATTCTTTCTAGATGAGAATGCTCTCAAGACATATGTCGACAGTGTGGTGGTTGTGCCTGCAGATGCAAATCCGCTGAAGAAGTAGAAGGAAAAAATGGCGAAGGAAAAGAGAATGATCCTCGATGGAGTGAAGGTTCATGTAGTTTGTCACATCGCTAACAGAGGGACTACTAAGGAGATGTGAGATGCGTTGTCTACACTGTATCAGGGATCTTCTAAGCAGCGAAAGATGTACTTAGATAAGAAACTGAGATTTGCTCAGATGCGGAAGGTGGAGTGTGTGGATCCGTTCCTCACAAAGCTTCAGGAGACCCGAGATGAGTTATCAGTTGTGGGGTCTACACCTCAAGATTCCAAGTTGGTTAGATTGACCCTTAATTCTATCTTAGATGAGTGGCAAGTCTCTGTCTAGGGTATCTTAGGCAAAGCAGCATTGTCGAATTGGGATGAGATGTGGGTAGCGCTAAAGCAAAAGGAGTTGAGGAGAGACTTAGTCAAGGTCAAACTTGATGGAAGCAGCAACAGGAGTGGGTTGAAGCCTAAGGAGGAGGAGGATAATGCAGCCCTTGCATCGAAGGGACAGTAGGAGCAGCGGAGATGTAAGAAGGACGTCTCAAATATCAAGGGTTTCAGGTGTGGTGAGATGGGTCACTACACTACACAATGTTTCTCAAGAAGAAGGACAAGGATGAGAAACACGATCTAAAGGTTGCACCTGCAAAGATCGAAGAGAGGAGTGTTAGTTTTTGGTAGCATCGGATGTGCTCTAGACATGAAAATTGGTGGAGAGGCTAAGGCACAGGAGTTCTAAAGAACCCAGAAACTGTTTGGTGAAATTCCACCCGGATTGTATTTTATTAAAATAATTAATATTTTTAATGGGGTTCCTAAATCAAAACTTAATGGGTATTAATCAAAATATGGGTGAGAATGTTCTCGAAAGCAGATCAAGTCAAGTTTTAATCTTCGGTGTTGATTAGAGACTTAATCTCGACTATTGAAGTCTCAACGAGAAAAGTATAAGGAGGAGGCTTAGGGTTCATTCCAAATCACACAGAGGGTTGATCACTCAGTTCGATATTCCTAGGGCAGGGTTAGCTAAGGAATTCGAACAAGTGATCAAGCAGTGAGGATCAGAGGCAGTACTAGAAGGAAGTGACTTCTTGTTCCAATGAATATACTTCGGAGAAGACAGTGAAGGGGTAGAAGAAGCAACGTAGTACCAAGGAGGGACAACAGAGCAACTAGAGGAGGCTGACACAGAATTGCTAAGGGATGGGAGAGATCAACGTCAAGGATCATTGTGAGTGATTGACAGATGAAAAGTCGATTTCTCAGCAACAGACGCAGCAGCAACAAGGGTGATGCAATCAGAGGGAGTCTCCACGTAGTGACTGCATAGGCTCACGCAGTGACTACACAATGGGTCATTCAGGTGTTGGGGTCAATGCAAAATCTCCAAATTCAGTGTGAGAAAATTCTCACTATTTCTTCTATCAATTATCTTCTCTGAGCGGATTGCCATTTCTCTGGGGCATCCAAATTGTATTCAGAAATTTACTGCCAATATTAGAAACCCTCAGATCTATTGCATTGGTTTTCCTGCATTGGGTTTTTCCAGGGACTATTGTCCAAAAATAAGTGTGTCAATTTGATTGTTCATGTGCTGGTGTTTCTCTTGCTTTTCTTAATTCATAATTTGTGATGTCTATAGCTGAATTTATTTTGATATTTACTTAAGCATTGGTAAATAACTTATTATTGTAAATAAGTAGGAGAAATAAATCAATCACTATAGTATAATTTTCACTTGGTATCAGAGCAAAGATCAAGCAAGATGGTAGTAATTTTTGCAATATAGGGTGGTGGTGCCACATTGGCAGCAAATCGATCTCCGAAAGATTCACGCAGTCCCTTACAGAAATTACCAGCAGAGAAAAAATAGCATGGAGAACAATAGGGATCATAGTATTTCCGAATTAGCTTTGAGGTTGGAAGAGGAATTTTCTTTCTTATCGAGTTTTGCATCAGTCGAGGATTGGTACATTGATAGCGAGGCTTCAACTTATATGACTGGAGACAAAAGTATTTCTCAAGCTATCAGGAGGAACAAATGAACTTTCAAATCATAATGGGTAACAGGATGAAATGCACCCTAGTAGGAAAGGGAACCATTACATTCCAGACAATAGCAGGAGATAGCCTTCGGGCCACTAATGTACTGCATGTGCCAGGTATGGGAATGAATTTGATTTCAGTATCTCAATTACAAGATAAAGGATATGATGTATACTTCATTGGTAATAGAGTATATGTCAAGCATCCTAAGTGGGAAAAGAGGGCCCAGATTGGAACTCAAAGCAATAGGTTATATAAGTTGCAGCTCGAGTCTCCTATGGCACTGATAAGAAATAATGTTAGTGGAGAGAAAGACTTGAATGAACTGTGGCATAGAAGGATGGGACATTTACATCATGGGGCATTAAGGATGCTCAAGGAAACTGTTACGGGGGTTCTGGTGCTTACTACCAAGCATGATGATACATGCAGTGGCTGCGTACTAGTCATGTACGCCAAAGCGGCTTATTCCAGAAGCAACAATAGAGCTCAGAGTGTATTGGGTTTAATACACTCAGATATCTGTGGTCCAATGTCTACAAGAGCTATCAGTGGTGTTGAGTATTTTGTCACCTTCATAGATGACCATTCCAGGAAAACTTGGATTTATTTCTTTAAAACCAAGGATAAGGTCTTTGATCGGTTTAAGGAGTTTAAGGCTCTAGTGGAAACCTGACAGGAAGGAAGATCAAAATATTGCGCTCAGATAATGGTGGGGAATACACGGATAAAAACTTCACAGGTTTTTGCGCAAGAGAAGGGATCCTAAGAGAATGGACAACACCTTATAATCCAGAGCAAAATGGAGTCGCGGAAAGGAAGAACAGAACTATTGTTGGAGCGGCAAAGGCGATGTTATATGATCATAATCTACCCAAGTTTTTATGGGCAAAAGCATGCAGCACGGCTATATACATTCAAAACAAGACCCCTCACAGGGCTTTAGTAAAGAAGACGTCGAAGGGTGTTTTCGCGGAAAAGAAGCTAGAAGTGAGTCACCTCAGGATACTTGGAAGTGTGGCTTATTGTCATATTCTAGATGAGAAGTGAAGCAAGTTAGAGCAGACAATTGAAGTTGGATATCTTGTGGGTTACAACAAGACTCCAAAGGCATATCGAATCTACATTCCAAGCAGTAGGAAGTCTGTAGTAAGGCAGGATGTAAAGTTCATGGAAGATAGATCTTTCAAGAAATCTCGAGAGATGCCTTTTGAAGAACAGGCTGAGGATGTTCCTCTTGTCCAGCAATAGGGAACAGATCTAGCAAGAAGACAGGTATCTGGTTCAACCATTATAACCAGTAGCATCTCCTCAAGAGAAGAGGAGCCAGGAGTGTCACAGCAGGTACAACAACACGAAGAAGAACAGATGGAACCTCCCGCCACCAATGGAAGGACTAGCTGAGAAGTACGACAGACTCTGAGGGATGCAGAAGAATTTGTTGGAGCTCCTAGAGCCGAGAAAAGGCAGCGCAGACAACCTGACATGTACCAAGCATTGGTAGCTCAAGTCGAAGAACCCTCTAGTTTTCGTGATTCCGTATAGCACCAAGTCTGGGTGGCTGCCATAGTAGAAGAGTATAGTTCCATTATGACAAATGATTTCTAGGAAATTGTACCAAGACCAGAGAACAGATGAGATGGGAGATTCACCAAATGGATGTCAAGACAACTTTCTTGAATGGGGTGATAGAAGAAGAGGTATATATCGAACAGCCAGAAGGTTTAGAAACACATGAAAAGAGAACTCACGTGTGTAGATTGAAGAAAACCTTGTATGGGTTGAAACAAGCACCCAGAGCTTGGTATGGTCGAATTGACAGCTACTTACAACAGTTGGGATTCATCAAGAGCGATGTCGATCCCAATCTTTATTATCTGTTAGTAGAAGATGAGTCGTTAATTCTAGTATTATATGTGGATGATCTATTTTTGACAGGATCATCCGGACTCATAGAGGATTGCAAGAACCTGGAAACAAAATTCGACATGAAGGATTTGGGGCTAATGCACTATTTTTTGGGATTGGAGGTTTCGCAGCAAGATGGTGAGATCTTCCTTGGCAAGGGTAGATATGCGTTAGAAATTCTAAAAAGATTCAGAACGCAGGATTGTCGACCTATGGCTATGCCTATGATTACCAATTGGAAGAAAATAGATGCATCCGGAGACAAGGAAGTGGATCCCACCTTATACAAACAACTCATTGGGTCGCTTATGTATCTGGTCAACACCAGGCCAGACATATGTTACGTTGTCAACAGCCTTAGTCAGTTCATGGTGGAACCAAAAAGGGCGCACTCAGCAGCAGCAAAGCACATTCTCACGTATGTGCATGGAACAGTGATTTTTGGATTAAGATACACCAAGGTCGATGATATCGAATTGAGTGGATTCACTGATTCAGATTGGGCATGAATTTCAGTAGACAGAAAAAGTACCACTGGGTATTGCCTCGGTATTGGATCTACGATGACCTCCTAGTGCAGTAAGAAGCAGAAGTTTCTAGCACTGAACTAGGCTGAAGCTGAGTATATGGCAGCTAGCACAACTACATGTGAAGCTATATGGCTCAGGAAACTGCTTGTAAATCTATTCAAGAAGAGGATGGAAGCAACAAAAATCTTCTGTGATAATCAGAGTTGTATCAAGCTGTCTGAAAATCTAGTGTTTCATGATCGCTCCAAACAAATCGATATTCGGTGTCACTTTATCAAGGACTGTGTTCAATGTGGGGCAGTACAGTTGGAGTGTACTCCCACAGGGAATCACATAGCAGATGTACTCACCAAGGCTCTAGGAAGAACAAAGTTTGTTTAATTCTGAGAATAAATGGGTATGTTGGAAAATCCCTTTCAATAACGTGACGCAGCATTTTAGAGGGAGTTGTAGTACAGATGCATCAGTGGCAGTGGCAGTGTCATGGGCAGCAGTACAGTAGCAGCAGCAACACAGTGTTCGTGGCAACAATAGTGCGGAAAGGAGATGCTTCAAAGACAAAGCAACATGCAATTGGATATTGTCGTCAAAGCACCTTCCTCGCTAAGAGGGAGTGTTAATTTTTGGTAGCATCGGATGTGTTCTAGCCATGAAAATTGGTGGAGAGGCTAAGGCACATGAGTTCTAAAGAACCCAGAAACCGTTTGGTGAAATTGCACCTAGATTGTATTTTATTAAAATAATTAATATTTTTAATGGGGTTCCTAAGTCTAAACTTAGGAAAATTAAAGTATTAATGGGTATTAATCAAAATATGGGTAAGAATGTTCTAGAAAGCGAATCAAATCATGTTTCAATCTTAGTCGTTGATTAGAGACTTAATCTCAGTTGTTGAGGTCTCAATGAAAAAAGTATAAGAAGGAGGCTTGAGGTTCATTCCAAATCACACATAGGGTTGATCAGTGAGTTCGATATTCCTCGGGTAGGGTTCGCTAAGGAATTCGAACAAGTGATCAAGCATTGAGGATCAGAGACAATACTGGAAGGAAGTGACTTCCTGTTCCAATGAATATACTTCAAAGAAGATAGTGAAGGGGCAGAAGAGGCAACACAGTGCCAAGGGGGGGCAATGCAGCAACTGGAGGAGGTTGACGCAGAACTACAGAGGGATGGCAGAGATCAATGTCAGGAATCACTGTAAGTGATTGATAGATGAAAACTCTATTTCTCAGCAACAGATGCAGCAACAGCAAGGGTGACACAGTCAAAGGGAGTCTCCACGAAGTGACTACATAGGCTCACGCAGAGACTACGCAGTGGGTCATCCAGGGGCTGGAGTCAGTGCAAAATCTCCAGATTTTCCCGCAACCCTCAAATCCGTTGCATCGATTTTCCCGTATTGGGTTTTTCCAGGGACTATTATCCAAAAATAACTGTGTCAATGTGATTGTTCATGTGCTGGTGTTTCTCTTGCTTTTCTCAGTTCATAATTTGTGATGTTTGCCGCTGAATTTATTTTGATATTTACTGAAGCATTGGTAAATAACTTATTATTGTAAATAAGTAGGAGAAATAAATCAATCACTGCAATATAATTTTCACAATGAGTTCACCATGACGGCCGAGATACCTCCAAGAGGGATGTGGGCTTATTTAGAGTTGCGGTTCGAAAGAGCTACAGATGGGCAGGATCCTTGAGGAGTCCACGTCTCGGATCAATATCTTGCTACAAGAGCCAAGATCAATAGTGGCGGGATGGACTAGTGTCGAATGGTGTCGAGGAGTGTGGGAGAGACAGTTGTAGTGGCTAGAAGCGCCAGAGTCTGAGCAGCGCAGAGCAAAGTTGGCAGCAGTGCAAATGGCAAAAAGCAGAGGTCAGCAGTAGCATAGTAGATTCAGAGGGCTGGTGCAGAGACTAGCAACAATCAGGCTCCAGCATTGACGTTGTATCATACTGAACACAATCAGTTCAGTAATTTTGGATGTTTTCTGTTGCTAGCAGCAACAGTTTGCAGTGCAGTGGCAGTTGGTAGTGGCAATGCAACACTTAAGAGGGAGTTGTAGCATGGATGCAGTGTTGACAGTGGCGGTGTCATCAGCAGTACAGTTACAGCAGCAGCGCAGTAGTTGGTGGACAGCATGTTAGACATCAGCAGCGCAGAGGACAATGCTTCAGAGTCAGAGCAGTATGCAACAGCGTATATTGCTAGAGCACATTTCTCGCTAAGAGAGAGTTTTGATTTGGGGTAGCATCGAATGTGCTTTAGGCCTCAAATTTTGCAGGGAGGCTTAGGCACATGTATTCCAAAGAACCCAAAAAGCGTTTTGGGAAATTCCACCCAAAAACGATTTTATTAAAATAATTAATATTTTTTAATGGGACCCTAAGTCTAAACTTATAAAATTAAAAATACTAATGGGTATTAATCTAATTGTGGGTGTAACTTCTCAAAGAAGACGAGGATCAAGCTAAAATGATCTTAGCTATTGATTAGCTTTTAATCTGGGTCGTTGAAAGTCAACGAGAAGATTATTTAAGGGAGCTTGAGGGTCATTTGGAAAACACACCAAGGGATCTAGAGATCGAATTTCTGAAGTGAGAAGTTCTCAGGAGGAAATTCTAATCAAGTAGATTTCTTGCAGTTGAGGGGCAGAGATAGCATCTGGAGAGAGAAATTTTTTCAGCCGGAGAGCCATCAACAAAGAGAGGCAAAGAATGATCCAGTAGCTCTCACGCAGAGGCTGACGCAAGGCCAGGAAGGGCCGCGCAGAGGCAGCACAGAGGGTGAGAGAGAGTCTGAAAGTTTGTTGGGCAGAGTCAGTTTCAGAAGTCAGGAGCCAGGGTGTGAGACCAAGAGGCTGAGCAGAGACTTCGGGCAACAAATCAATCAGTGGGCTGGGTGATGCCATGCCTAGAGGAGTTGATGCAGGGACTGCGTGAGGACTGCGCAAAGGCGGCACAGGGCCTACCAAAGGCACTTGATCCGTTGTCCGGATCAACCAGGATTTTTCTCAATGATTGTGTAAGGTAATCTCATAAATCTTTCTGCCAGTATTTCTCTTTGTAATTGAATAACCCGTGAGGTATTCAAAGATGTATTCAGAATTGGCTACTGCTTAATAATAATAAACCCTCAGAGCTGTTGCACTGGTTTTCCCGCATTGGGTTTTCTGGGGACATTTGTCCAAAAATAACGGTGTCTGTTGGGTTGTATTTTCTTTCTTGCTCAGTGTCTTGCTTCCGCATATAATTTAATTAAGTGAAGGCTGCAATGTATGTATTACAATATTTGTCGTAGGAAACTGCACGTAATTTGTTAGACGAAATTTAACAAATAGGAGTGATATCATCAGTTGCTATAGTAGGGATTCCTATTGAGGAATTTTCAAAGATAAAGCATCTTTACTTTTTGAGGGAAACATATCTCAACATACATATAGATATTCTAATCCTGCATGAGATCTAATTAACTAGTCCACAAACTATTGGATCAAATAACCCTTACCACATGTTAAGATTATTATGAGTGTAATAATTGGGATTGCTTAAGCAACACATATAATAAATATTTTTAATGCATCTTGTGCATTTTTCATATTAAGTTCATCTTCCCTTTGAAACAAGTGGCTTTGGATCTCTACAAAAACCATATGAGATAAAAATTTAATGTTTCCTCAGTATCAAAACAGGGCTTGTCGAGCAGTGAAACGAAGCATTCCTAGTACCCCCACTAGGTTTCAAGTCTCCCAACCATGTTTGTCCCTTTTCAGTCACTTGTGTGTGTGCGTGTACGTGTGCTACTACTTGTGCTTTTCATTTGTTTGAGAATGGGGCAAAGTGTAAGCCTTGGGTGATTTTGACAAAATAGATAATCCCTAGTTGCAACTTCTTAGCTGAAGGGATGTGCTCTCATAGTTTGTGAGATGCTCGTAAGCTCTAACACATTGTAATATCTCATATCAAAAATTTGTCACTTGTGGGTGTTCATCAAAAGCATTTCATCCCAAAAATATATGTTTGCTTGCTTTTCATGCATTTGTGGTTAAGTACTTCAACACTTTTGCACAAAAAATATTTTCCTCTTGGAAAACATCTGAAAGCATAGGTTCGCAATGAGCATGAATATGTAAATAAAGACATCATGTAACATTGTAAGTCATTGCACATCCATTCATCTTCTACATCTAAGTTTTTCAATCTATTTCTTATCTTCTTTGTACCAGCTATAAGAGAAGTCCTTGTTCTTCAAAGCAGTTTCAGTGAAGAAACTCTACATCTTCAAATATTTCTAGAAATATTTCAAATTTTCAAGTCATACACCAAAAGTCATCTTTCTAAATAAAATGCTTGTTTATAATAGGGTCAAATGTGTGACATTTAAGGTTGAGGTACACGTATAATGCATATGTAATGATGTTATTAGGTAGAGGAATGATCATGTTCTATGATCATTCCCCATTTATGTATAAAGCTAAATATGAATCCTGAATGAGACCATGAACCAAACTCAATTAACGTTTGTAGAATGATTTGGCATGAGAAAGCATTGTATTTTGGAATATGCATGTGTCATGTGAATCGATGGATGGATGGATGTTTGACTAGATGCTCTAAATAAACACCCAGTTACTAGATGGATCTTATATTTTCTTGCTACTAATACTAATAGGAAAGCCAATGCAAGCCTCCTGGCAAGGTATTAACTGAATTCTTTCTAGTTAAATCATTATTCTTCCTAGCAAGTCTATCGTGTATCATTAAGTCCTTCAGTTGACCATGTTTAACATGGCAGATACAAAGATTAAGTTTGGCATGAAGCTAAGTTTACCCAGAACGATACCAATATGACATTTAAGTTCTGGCTAATGACAACGTTTGGACAGATAGGTAAGTAAAGATAGAGTCAGAAGTCCTTAAAGGGATCCAAGATACCAAAACCCTTTTATGGTGCAGTGACTACTGGAAAAGTTACATAGCAATATTACCAGGCCTTCAGTCTAGCTGGGTATGTATTACCAGCCCCAGTTCAATATGTTTTTACCAATGCTTTGACCAGCCATATATTATCTAGTTGCTTTTATATGTTAGCTAGTTTCTTTCATCTATTTAGCTAGGTGCTTTTACCAGCCTGGAAGGGACTCCATTCCATCTCACACTCCTCTAAAGGTTTCTATGGAACTTGGGGGAGACTGTAGCAATATCAACAAACCATTCCAACTAGCCTATCAAGAGGAGGCCCTCCAATCATAGAAACCTTGGGCTAGATGTGACAAGACAAATTTTTCTCATTCAATATTTCACTCAAGGTCTTACAAGAAAGGAAACCATCCCAACAGCTAGTGATTCTGACTTGCACAAACATCGTTCATTGTGCAGACTCCAGAGACAAGCATTCCAGGTGCTGAAGGTAGAATCTATGACAATTAATAGCCTATCAAGTTACCTCAATATTTTTTCTCAATTTCAGAAAATTCTGAAAATTTTATTATGTTGCATCTACTATCATGATGCAATGAAACATCCAAAGTTTCACGCTATCAAAGTGGCTTATACATCTTTAAAATGATGTATTTGAATCATGAAAAAGATGAGCTTTATCCCTTTGGAAGTGCTTCCATAGAGAAGATAACAAAGTGACATGGAAAGAATTTTATTTAGTTTAATCCTTAGCCAGTGAGGCTTGAGGCTCAAAGATCAATGCTTGGTTATTAGGCACCCATGTTCTGAGAGCATGGCTTGGGAAGTCTGGACCCACTTGGACAAACAAATGATATTGACAATTTTGTTTATCATTTCTGAACTCATCACGAAAACTACATATTGGATAAGTAGAAACTAACCACAAATCACCTAAAGCCCTAGATTTTTAAAGTAAGATCCTAAATACCATTGCCGAACAAACTAATCATTATTAAATTGAGATCTTGCTTGGTACATGTATTGTCATGGGAAAAAACTGAAATAGCATGCATTATTTCTCTATCTACTAACCTGGTGTACAAATAAAGTCATCATCAACTGGTCTTCCATCTGCAGCACTATTTCTATGTTCTGCAAATGAGACAAGAAAAAAATGACTGGATACTGTCATTTATAGTACTGAAACAAATTTTGAAAAGAAACTACCCTCGTACCATATAAAGAGAACAAAGGGTGTTGTGACACATATGTTGAAAACTTCTCCACATCTCTAACTTTCTTTGTCTTGCGATGTAAAATACGCTGTCGGTGATAATGGGAAATCAGACAAGCAGCTCTTGCAGCAGAAGCCTTCGTAAAATGTGCATGATCTTTTGCCAACTTTTTAGATTGAATTTCTTTAAGCTTTTTGTCATAACAGGAAACCCGAGACTGAAACTCATTAATCTTTAATTCAAGCCATCTACATCGCCATTCTATATCGCGCCTGTAAGATTTCCAGTCATCTGATAATGTATTTCTTACCCTAGAAAAGAAAAAAGGATGTACTTTTAGTAGACCCATAAAAGTAATGCACATGGAAGGATAAAATCTGTAAGAAAACCATTAAAACAATTTATTTCACAAACCTAAAATGTATAAAATGTCAAAAAACAACTTTCTCTGCTGTATCTTACATTTCAGTCTTTTCATATTTTATAGCTTTTTGTCTAATTTATTATGAAGGCCAGAAACAATCTGAATGGTAAGCAAACAGGTTCTTGGAACTAATCGAAGGTATTTGAAAATCCCCAACATTCAATGACGGAACATGAAAGAAGAATCATCAAGAATGATCTGGGACAAGATAAGAGTTACAGATTTAAGGTGCAAAGTTCAAACAATTGCAATTCTTTACAGAACACTGCATCTATGAGTGTGATTAGCAACACCTTACAGTACAACAAAGTTCAGGAAAGAATTATCATCAGCTCACAGTAATACTTAATTGAAAAAAATTAAGCACTTGCCATGGCATTAGATCGTTGCCGGACTGCATCAATTTTAATCCCTATAGACTTCACCATTGATTCATACAGTTCCAATGAAATCTGTAAAAGGATTTTAATGTACGATATTTGGAAGTCTGGAAACACCCTGACTAACCATTAAAGCTCATTCACATTATTAACAGAGAATTGGAAAGGCTGATAATTGATCTTGACAACATAATAATCATGAAAAACTGACCTGGTAACTTTAGTTTAGATAAAGTTACCAAATCAGCCAGCTTTCCACTCTATAATTACGTACACAGCATAAAAACAGAAATAATCAAATACTCTATTGATTCATTGGACATTTCAAATAGCAATGAGGATAGTAATAGATGAGAAATCCTCATATGTAAAACGTAGACTCAAATAAGTTTGAGCACATACATGTATCTCTTTCAAACAACATATAATGTAAATGCATTAACAAAATTTACTTGATAAATATAGAATCTCATTTGATAAATCAATCCACTAAAAAGGAATCCCGATAAGACTCAGAAGTACAAAGGTAAGTTTGACAAATGAATGAATACAATTGAATTCAAAAGTTATCATTAGAGCAGATGCACACCTATTTGTAGACACATGATCATGATCCTCCGTAACAGGTGCAGGTACATTCTGAGGTATTGATTGACCCGAACCACATGTTTCCTTATAATCATCATCAATGTCAGTCTCTCCAAAAGAACTTGAACACTCAGTAGCCTGCTCAGAAGAATCAAATCTTACGTCATCCTCAATGCATCTTATGATGTCAACCACTGTATCATCTGCTTCTACAATGGGCACAGAAGTCTTGTGTAAACCAGTATCACTTTTTGAACAGCTTTCCAGTGATTCTTGTGTGTGACCCAAACTTCTCACGAATGGCGTAGAACACAGAAGATCAAATGGCCTTTCAACTGTGGGAAAATTATATGTTACATCAGCTTCAAGTTGTTGAACATTCTTCATTCCAACTGGTTCGATAGATACATTTTCTGGTGAACCACTACAAGTTAATTTTGTGTTGCATTTTGAGTTATTATGGTTCACTTCCAAAATGACTGCATTGCCTAGAGTACCATCCCCAGTATTAGAAGGATCTAAATCCTGAGCCACAATCTGCTTATTTGTTTTGCAAAAGGAACCAATTTTCTCAGACTTCTCTTCCAAATATGCACTACCTATATTCAACATGTTGTTTGCAGCATTCCACAACACACAGTGCTTTCGATAATAACTCATTGCATCATAACAAACATGCTCAAAGTCATCCTGCAGGTGGACGCAAAAATTTCAAAAGCATATAAGCAGTTAAAAAGGATCCCAATGATTGATAAATAGGGAATGTGTGCCCTACTGAACATTTAAAATAGAGGGGCATACCACAAATGATTTCCAAGATGTGTAGTCATGAGATTCAATCTTTTTGCGAATCATAGAAAAGCCCATGGGCTTTCTGTGAATATCAGAATTATTTGAACTGGAAGGATCTTGTATGTGATTTAAAAAGATCCCGTATTCATCAAAGCTGTGCTCCACATCAAGTAACACCATATGTTTTTATTAGGTTTCTATTGACATCTCCAAAGATCAGTATGCCAAAAATTCTACAGCAATGAAAAGGCAAAGTTTCATGTTATCTGTAATATTAAAAATTACCAAGCTTTCTAAAAATGTCATTCAACCAATCAAGCTTTGCTCTTAAAGTAAAAACCAAGCACCATTTAAAACAATGTTTCATCATCTAAATATAGCTCTATTTAAAATGGATGTCAATTCTTTAGTAAGTCACATGACACGATGACGCGGAACATGGAGGACATGAAAATACGAGTATCCAACATGTGGCATAGCAACCCCCAGAATAGGACACGGAGGACATGTTATATATTATATATGAAAAATATAATATTTAATAAAAAAAATAACAAATTAGTGAATTACACATAAAAAATGAAATATAGACAAAGATTCAATTTAGAAAATAAAGCATTTACATGATGATGATACAAATTCAATCATACAACTAATGCATATAAACAAAACGGCACTGAGTGCAATCCATCTCTGAACCACAAATACAACAAAGAGGCCCTAAATGGTATGTAGAGTCCAAAAAAAAAAATCATGCTACAACAAATAACTAGTACTACACATCATCAAAACCATTGCCTATATTGGGTTCTCATCATCAATATCACCCTCTAAGCATTAAAATAAGATAGAAAAAGCTTAACATGTCAAATCAAGATTTTATTTGAATGATGGGTGCATTTTTACTAGGGTCATGATAGAGGAGTTCAAAAATCATTGCCACCAACATCAACGTATAAAGAGGGCTTGGTGCTCTTAATTAAATGCTAGTTTCATACCCTCATACATGACAGAATCAAATGGAAACATTGCAACCCCAAATCCTAAAATCCTGAAAATTGTTGAAGTCTGCTGGATTTTGAGAGGGATCTAAAATTCTACTTTCTTCATAGGAAATCCAGTGAGGTCGGAACCACTTTCAAACATCCTAAAACAATTACTGGCAATGTTGAAAATTTAAGTAAAAGGATTTAATATTACAATTAATTGCATAGCATTATTAGGGCCTGGACAAATCCACTTCCCAACACTCAGAATCTCTTCTAACAATGCCTAATTGGCCTTATAGATGCACTCCAAAACCTTTGAGAGTTCCAAACCTGTGACTGAATTGCATGAGAATGAGGCAAAAAATCGATTTTAAGATGTTTTTTCACTGGACATGTGTCCAAATTTTGAGACACCAGTAGGGCTCATGCCTGACACAAGGCAAACTCATGTCTCATGAACAAGACACGACTCAAACTTGTGTCTGACACATGAAATGTGGGACATGGCAAGGGGGAGCAAGGACGTGACACGTTCCTTGGTTCTTTAGCAATAAAATCTGGCACCGTTAAAATATTTAACTTTCATTGCCAGTAGTTTATGTCGATTTGTGTTTTACCGAAGCAGCCAATAAGACTGATAGAAGCCCATGAAGGCAATGGAAAAAGAAACATTTGCCAGACACAAAAAATTCATTCCATGAATAAAAAATTTAGTTGAATTCCATCACTTTAATAACCAAAGTTACTTAGTTGAATTCCATCACTTTAATAACCAAAGTTGAACCTATAAGAATGTAGAAAGGATTACGACATAGCAAATAATATATACCCTCAACACATTTCCCCCCATCTTTAACTGAATAGATGTAAAAGGAATACTATCACCTGATTCAATTTTCAATAAACAAATGTGAATGAAACCTCGTTCCATAAGGAAACACAGTATCAGCTTTTTAAAGTATACATTACCAGGAAAACATGTGGCTGCAGAAAAGTAGAATAATTAAGAGATCACACGTCTGCACATAAATCTAATCTTCACATGAGATAGCCATCTTGGGTTGAAAATCAGATAAAATTCCTATTGGAATAATATGAAAACAACTACCAAAATTCATCAGAATGTGCTTTAATATAATTGTTATTTCAAACTTGGGCTGCAATATAAGAAAAATTCAATTTACCTCCATCTTCACTAGAGATAAATAAGGTCATAAATCATACAATTCCATCTGAACAAGATTCATATTTATGCACATTGCAGTGACTTTGATTTTAATAGTGTCAAAAATACAAGTCTTAGATCCCATTACCTCAGAAAGTGATTTATTTACCTTGCTAGTCCTTCCAAAATATCAATCAAAGTAGCTTTGTTGTCCCCTGGGAAGAATTCTCTCTTAGACTGCATGTTGAACATGATTTCCTTGCAATTTCCAATGTTTCCATTTCCCA
The DNA here is from genome assembly GCA_000404065.3 of Pinus taeda. NCBI lineage: Eukaryota > Viridiplantae > Streptophyta > Pinopsida > Pinales > Pinaceae > Pinus > Pinus taeda. The sequence continues at coordinate 85,209 of APFE030935651.1, forward strand.
TCTTTGTTACCATGTTGACATTGTGAAACAAATGTTCTTTGTTTTCCCCAGTCATCTTTTGCATACCTTGCTTTCCTGGATTCTCCAAAGGAGAATAGGTGAGGCCTTCCTCTCCAAAACATTCTCTTATACCTGCAGTATATGTATTGTTGAGTTAAAATAAAAAAAACATATACTCACAGTATGTCGCATGTGCACTCCCATTGAGTTACTTTAAAAGAAATTACTAATACAATAAAAGCAATGATAAAAAAATTCAGTGATATTTAAGATATCTTCCTTGATTATATCAGTCCGATCCAGACTTGTAAATCCATTCATTATTCTTTGAAAAAATTATAAAATCTATTTAAATGATGCTACATGCATGCTTGTCTATTTACATCTATACCAGTTTGAAGATGCAACTTCCTACAAAATTAGACACTCTTTAGTGGTATTTCTTCATAACTGCTATGAGACTTTTGCACACAAAATAATAACTCCATAAGCTCAGAGAACTTTAAGTAATTGAATTTTTAGCACATCAACAAAATATAAATATCAGAAAACTTTGAAATGTTCAATACGAACAAAACAAAGATAGAAAGGCTCAAGAAAGGATGTAAAAGGTAATCAATTACACAATTCTGAAAGTTCTACTTTAGCATTCAGAAAAATAACAACATGAATTGTGGTTTTCAAATAATTTGATTTCTTCCCAAATACTAGTGATATGATCTTTCTCTTCTCCTCTAACCATATATAATGTTTGCTATTTTACACTGTTCTAGAAGATGGTTGAGAATCTCAAGTGAACTATCATGCTATTATGTCCCAAAGAAATCTCGACACTTTTTAAAACTCTGGAAGCACACCATCTATCATACTTAATATTTCTATGGCGATGTACAACCTCTCAACCTCTCGCCACTTCCATAAACCACCCCAAAACCAGCAGTTCTTGACTGTATCACAAAAAGAAAACTGAATTTGTTTGTAGCTACAAATGCTACTGCCATTTACACAGATGCATTTCAAGACTGGATTACTTCCTCCGATACATTTTTCATCACTTAATAATTCCATCACTATTGGGCAGCGTTTACAAGTAACTTATATCAGAATATTGATAAACAATAAGGACAGCTTTGCATCCAACAACTTCGTTTCTTAATTTGGCCTTTCATGCATTTTTGGGCAAAACCAAAACTAGCTTCTAAACATTACACTTAAAACTGACCTAGTGACCTTATAATCTGCATATTTTTTTATTCTAACAACATCATAAATATTGAGAAAAAAACAAGAAAAATTACATTCTAGTCAACCAGATTGCATCGCATTAGCATGATATAATATATATAGAAACGCTACATGTAAGTACTCTTCATTGAAAACATGGGCCTTGTAGGGTTGCAAAGGTCCGTGCAACCTACTATAATGGGCACATTGAGGGTAAGGGCCCACTGTCACCTTGGCCGAACTCCTCGCCCCCCCCTGCCGCTGCTGTTCTTTAGGCCCAACTTCCTCCTAAAAGCCTAAAGGAGGATTCCCACTCAATACCTCAACCACTCCAAGTAAGACTAGTGGCTTAAATGGGGTCAAAGATGAGGTGGAGGAGATAATTAGGGGTTGTCCTGAATATTTTCTGCATAGCAAAAAACTAAAAAAAGAAGAACACTAGTGACTACACTCAATTGTGTTAGATATAGCATGTAAGTAGTCATAATTTGTGCAGAGAAAATTTACTAACCAAATCTAAAGTTAATTTTATATTTGGGTCACTGATTAGAGGGATTTTAGAACAAATCAGTTTGCTGCCCTATAATTGCAGACCGTAAATTCTGCAGTAAGATACAGGAACGACAATCTAATTCCCCTTAAAATGCCACCCAATTAGTGTCTAAACACTACTAGATCACGAATCTAGGGGTGGGAAAGCTGGAAGATGCTAGATTGAACTTGAAAAATCACTTCCAAGTCTTTGAACAATGATAAATTACAATTTCTAGTGAGATGAAAATTGTATTTCTGTGGTTCTGGTATAAAATCGCTCTGGGTGTTATGCCCAGAAAATTTTCAGCAACAAATTTGAGTACTAATGGCTAGCAAAATTTATGGCTCTTAATTATTAGATGAACAATGCATATTAAAACTGGAGCCTAATTGCAGTATTCCAAATAAAAAGTTTGCTTATCAAGAGCTGGGAACCTTGGAAATATTGCAAATTTCTTCTATAACAGCAAATAAAATACACAGATTTACAATCAAAACACTCGATACAAACTTCAAAGGGTAAACAATATCCAATAATAATTGAACTCAATGCATCAAACTTTAGTTAAAATATAGCTTTATTCTCAGTAACCCAAGGTAAATAAACTTGCTATCATGTGAGAAAAGCTTTGAAATCAACAAGTAAAAAGTCCTACACTAAAGCAAAAAATAAAAACTTTTTGAATTTTTAAAAATACATACTTTGGTTGCTGCAAATTTTACCATGTACCACTTTATCTCATGAGCTGAGTTGTGAAACACGCCCCTCTCTAAGTTGGCATTGCAATAGATCAGAGAAGTGAGATTGCTCTCAAAGAAAAGTTGCCCTCGCTAGTAACTTAAAGTCTTCTCTACTTTTTGGACCCAAATAGGAGTAGCCCCTAGCATGGCTTTCTCCAGTTGAAGCTCCCTATTGAAATGCTTCAACTTTTGTTGGAGCGACCCACTTGCAACAAGAAAAACAAAGCGATATTTCTCCTTAGTTTTCCTCCTCCGCGTACTTCTATATCCCCTCAATGAATCAAACCTCTGGCTTTTGTGTGATTTTACCCAAGTTACAGGATTCAGATATAGATACGGATCCGCTAGATTTTTGAAAATCCAGGATCCAGATATTGCAAGGATACGTCAAGTAAAAAAATATAATAATATTTTTAAAAATTTTAAAAACACTTTTAGAGTTCAAAAACCAAATCCATTTATAAATCACAACATTTAGAATTGAAGTCATTAGATATATTATAAATATGTGTCGAGAAATCTAGGGCAGCTAGATAAGGTCTTCTTTAAGATTGATTTCTCTTACATTTACAAGCTCTTGCGATGTTATATTACTTCCTTTTTGTTATTATTATGTTTTCTTCATCATCAAGATAAATGCCAAAAAAGGAAGATCTCAGACACAAGAAAATAACACAAGATGTACGCACTCAGCTAGGGCAAAACCCCTATGAAGGGGAAAACCCAGTCAAACTCTTCCACTAGTAGATTCAAATCAAGATGAGACACACTTGACCCTTTTGACCAGAGACATGAACTCCCTCCATCCACCAAGTCAGCCTTCCTCTTTCAATCAAAGACAACAACTAAGATTTGGCCTAATCAAGAGTAAACAGCAAATTCCAACTTCTGTTATGTTCCCTGTCATCAGACTTCTACATCTATTTATAGATTTTTGGCTTTCTTTGTAATAAAATGTTAACCAATAGATCCTCGACCCTTTACAACAAATCTTCAGCTCCTTCAGATGGCTTCTAGTTAAGGTACAGATTGCAGACTTCTTACAGGACTTTGGCTCCTTCTAGCATGTTACCCATCACCTGTGGTTAGTATCCCTAAGAGAAAATTTTCTCCTAGATGGTCCTCAGTCGGCATCCAACAACCACCATCTCCACCACCAGCTCAATGTGCCACTATCTCCACCACCTGAACCAATCATGTGGTCCCTTGACCATCTGTTATGATTGTATGTTTGAACGTGGGACTCCCAACCCCGAAGGCATGGCTTTTCACTAGTATAGTTGGGTAACATTGTTTACTTATCATGGACACTTTTGGGCATGGATTGGTGGGGGGATTCAAGGGAAAGAGTGGGCTAGGTATGCACTCTTGTCTCCTCTACCCGATTTGGTGGCTAACCTTGTATCCTAGTCCTGTGGAATCTCCTTTACTGGCTATTAGCTTTAGGGTTGGCACTACATGGGATATCACGAATTTGGTTGCTGGTCCCACTTCTCGACACCATATACATCACTCCCCTCCACTGATTTTAGCCCTGTTTATCACTTTTCCCATCCAGGGTTGTTCATTGGGTCCACAAAGCGTTAGCCTCTCCCTCCCCTTGCCCACACCTTGAGTCGGCCCTAGAACGATGCCCAAGAGGTTGATACAGCTTGCCCACACCTTGAGTCGGCCCTAGAACGATGCCCAAGAGGTTGATGCAGCTAGAAAGAAAAGAAAAAGCATAATTTGGCCACTTTCAACAAGAAATATACCACAAAATGCAAAAAATGACCGGGACATGCAAACTTAGCACGTGGGAAACAGCAAAACATGAGCTCTACCCCTTACCTATGGCCATCACCCTAGTTGCCATGGGCCTTAAATGAGCCCCCTCCACATTAAGGAACCCATGATTGTCCCAACCCCTGGTGGGCAATGAACTGCCCCACCTTAAAGGGGACATCTACTGTTGTTATACTACACATCATGCTCTCATCCCTTGTAACCCTGAGCAGTTATGAAGAAAAATCAATCAAAGGAAAAAGGCATATGAAGAAGAGTGGAAAAACAAAGGTTGGGGTAACTCATGTACCACGATTTCTCCCTCCTAAACTCATATACCCAAGTGTGGACTTCCCCTATTATAGCTACCCTTGTATGATGGTATGTGACCTGCAGCGTTCCCCTGATCCCCACTCCATTCCATCATTATATCAGTGTTTTAAAATTCAGCCGAACTGAATCATATTTGGTAGAGCTGACTGAGCTAGACCTGTGGTCGAGCCGACTCAGTAGAAAAACCAGTTCGGTGGCCGATTTGTTACCGAACCGGCCAAGCCAACCGAGCTGAGCCGACCAAGTCAGACCCCTAGTAGGTTTGTTAAGGTGTTGCGGTTGGTGGATGGGGAAAGATTGGCTATGGGCTTCATTTATGAGGCTATGGATCAAGAAAAGCAGCAAATAAAGGCAGCATACAAGGATAGAGTGGCTAAGTATGGGCCCATTTGGGAAATCATTGATCAAAGATGGAACAATCAACTCCATCGCCCTATACATGGCACATGCAGTTGGGTTTTTTCTGAACCCAAGGTATCATTATAAAACTCTAGAGGCAGAAGCTTCATTGGGGAAATTAACAATAGCCAATAGTACAGGTGCCTAATGATTTTTTACCGTTGACTTTTGTTGTAGAGGCCATATAAAGCCTCCTTGGTTATGTGTTTTTGTTCTGATCTCTATATCATCTATGTATTGGACAATGCACTAGGTGCCATTTTGATATAATGGATATATTCATGAACCTACTTTGATCATTTGTTGTCTTCTCTCTATATTCTAATGCAATTTGTTTGGAAAAATGAAATAAAATCTTTAAAATTATGTTTTTTATAAAAAATAAACATTTAATGTATTTTTTACAACGACCAAGTCATTGAAATCAAAAAGGCCGAGTCGATACCGAGTCAGAGTCGAAGTTGACCCTCAACTGGTTTCAAACCTAAGTTGGAGTTTTAAAACATTGCATTATATCACATGCCACCTACCACCTTATGGATGTACCATTGACATGTCACCCACTTTAAAGGCTAAAACCACCTAATAGGGTCCTTGGTTAACCCCCTTATTGAGCTTGAAGACACTTGTACATGACAAAGCCCACTATGGAAGGGCATGCCACCATGAAGTGTCCATTTGATTCCATGATTTGTAAACTTTGTTGTACTGGAGGGCAAGGGTACACATTGAATCTTATGCAGGATTGCAAGTGGTTCTCCATTTGGGATTTGGTCTCCCTATACGGGATCCAAGCCCTCCAAAGGGTCACATTGGCACTTGTAGGGTTAGCATTGAGAGCCATGGACCTCCACCATAGCAAGGGTCACTTCATGGATCCCCAACACCATTCATTGATTGCTCATATTCCACCTTTTGGATGGGGATGATGCACTTAGATCACCGCACCCAGCAACTTCACAGTTATACCATACACTTGCCAGACGTTCTAGGGCCCAAATGAGGATGTGTCTCACCATGCAGACAAGGAGAGGGCTTATGTCATCATTCCAACCCTTATAGATGGTTTACAGGCATTATCGATCAACTTGGAGACCCATGAGGATGTCATGTTTCCCCCACACCCACTTGTTGAAATTTCTAAGTCTAACCGTTAGAAATTTTATCTGTATTCTTCTGGTTTATTTCTCCTACTTGTTAATTACAAAGAAGTTATTTAAACATATAAACATCGAAATAAACACAATACAATCTCAACCATCTACAGATCAACAACTGAAAGAAATAGCAAACACACAAGTGACACTATTACTTTTGGACAACTCGTCCCCGGGAGAAACCCAACTTGGGAAAACCGGTGCAGCGATTCTGAGGGTTAATTATTATGCAGTATATCCTTCAGTACAACTCGGTGCCAAACTAGCTCACCCGACAAAAAATAATAATCGACAGTAATACCTCTATTTGGAAGCAAATATTCAGAAAATCTGTGCCACGAAACCCTCTCCAACACAACTGAAGCACTGCATCAGCCCTCCTGGCCTCTGCGTCAGCCTCAAAACCCTCTGCGTCAAACCTCTGAGGCACTGCGCAACCTCTATGGCCCTCTGTGTCACTCCTGCTGCCCTCTGCGTGGATGACACAAGCCCTCTGGCCTCGACATTGTCCCATCTAGCCTTTGTGTGGCCTGCTCTGGCTTCTGCCACTACCTCTCTGCCTTTGCGTTGGTCTCTCGGCACTATCTCTGCCTCTCTATCCAATGCTCACTACCCCTCGTTGCAAACTGATCACTGATTCGACTTTACTTAACAAACCCCGCTTTAGTAAATTGAATGACTGATCACTCTGGTGTGTTCTCCAACTGACCCTCAAGCCTCCTCTTATACTTTTCCTGTTGGTCCTTCAACAGTAGAGATTAAATCTCTAATCAACGGCTAAAAATTAGATTTGGCTTGATCCATGACTTTTGGACCTTCTAACCCAGATTTATATCAATACCCATTAATATTTTATTTTTCCCAAGTTTAGACTTAGGAACTCCATTAAAAATATTAATTATTTTAATATCTCCCAAACCAATTAGAATCTGCCCAAACCATTTATGGGTCTTGTAGATCTCATGTGCTTTAGCCTCTACACCAATTTTCATGGCTAGAGCACATCCGATGCTACCCCAAATCAACACTCCCTTTTAGCGAGGATTGTGCTCTAGTAATACTCCACATTGACCATCACTCTGATTATACAACACCAATACTTGTGCTGATGCTAGGCCTCCCCGCCCAACATCCTCTGCATTGTTGCATCCTGTACTACTGCCCATGGCTCTACCACTGCCACTGTTGCATCTGTACGACAGCTCCCTCTGCATCCGTGCTGCTGCTGGTCCATCCTCCCAACATTGTATCTGTACTGCATCCCCCTCTCATCATGCTGCATCGTAATTGCCAACTGCTACTGCACTGCAACTCAGTTACTGAGAAGTAAGTAAATGATCCACCCAACTACTGACATCCCTATCAAGCTAGAAACACTCATGATGCTGAAGCTCTCTCTGTTGCTAACAAGTGCTCCCTCTACTGCCTCTGTGTTGTTGCAACAACTCCCTGCATCTTGCACCGCTGCAAACCTCTTTGTGCTATCCTGCACTGTTGCAACACTCTCCATGCCTCTCACACTACTGCAGCCTTCTAGCCTCACACTGCCCAGGGACTCCTGCACTGTAGCACTCTCTGTCGCTTCATCCGCATCTGTCTCTACCCACATCCACCATTCCTGCTACTCTCTCTTCAGGGCTCCTGTAGCAAGGTATAATCCAAGAGGTTGGGTTCCTCAAGGATCCTGCCCCTCATCGCCTGTAGTCTTCCTGACTAAAGCTCGATGTCTCCCCACCTCTTCTCTAGAGGTAGATGAGCACTCATGGCACAATTGTCATCAACGGCCATATCCGCTCTTCTTGTCGAATCCTCCGAGTCTCTCTACTTCCCTATGGAAGTTCTCTCTTCGACTCCTACTGAGTCTCTCTACTTCTCGCCTGGAAGTTCTCTGCTAGACTCCCTCTAAGTCTCAATTTCCCTTCTGGAAATCCTCCCGCAAATTGTCAAGTCGCACCTCTCCGATCTTCTGTGCACCTGCAACACTGATCTGGATTCCTTGGCTAGAAATCTGCCTCAATAGTGACTCCCTCTACCTTGGTTTTGCCCTGTTAGGTACTGTTCTTCCCACAGTACCCCACCAACTTCACTCCTCACAAACTGCCCACAGCTTCCTAAACCCCAGCAACCAAAGGACTGAGCCTCTAGGCTCTCCGCAATCCCAACACTGGCTGAAATGCTCCCCTAGCCAACTGTGTCAACCCTCCTGGTCTCTACGTGGCTCTGCGTGAGCTTTTTCTGCCCTCCTCAACCTCTGCACTGGCCTCTCTCTGGCCCAGACTGATGACGCAATCCCTCTGCGTCAACCCTTCTCTGCTGCTTTTTGCTAGGAACAGCTTCTGTTACTCGGGACAATTGTTTCTGATGCAAATGCTTTGCTTCAGCTGGTGCCTTCAGCTCTCCTGTGATCAGCAACCACGCTCTGATACCATGTTGAAATTTCTAAGTCTAACTATTAGAAATTTTATCTGTGTTCTTTTGGTTTATTTCTCCTACTTGTTAATTAAAAACAAGTTATTTAAACATATAAACATCGAAATAAACACAATACAGTCTCTACCATCTACAGATCAATAGCTGAAAGAAATAGCAAACACACAAGTGACACCGTTATTTTTGGACAACTCATCACCGGAAAAACCCAACTTGGGAAAACCGGTGTAGCAATTCTAAGGGTTATTTATTATGCAGTATATCCTTCAGTACAACTAGGTGCCAAACTGGCTCACCCGACAAAGAATAATAACCAGCAGTAATACCCCTCTATTCGAAAGCAAATATTCAGAAAATCTGCCCGACGAAACCCTCTCCAACGCAACTGAAGCACTGCATCAGCCCTCCTAGACTCTGCGTCAGCCTCAAAACCCTCTGTGTCAGCGCTCTGAGGCACTACGTAGCCTCTACGGCCTTCTGTGTCACTCCTGCTACCTCTTCGTGGATGACGCAAGCCCTCTGGCCTCTGCGTTGTCCCATCTAGCCTCTGTGTGGCCTGCTCTGGCTTCTGCCTTTGCCTCTGTGTTGGTCTCTCAGCACTATCTTTGCCTCTCTGTCCAGTACTCACTGGCCCTTGCTGCAAACTGGTCACTAATTCGACTTTACTTAGCAAACCCCACTCTAGTAAATCGAATGACTGATCACTCTGGTGTGTTCTCCAACTGACCCTCAAGCCCTCTTATACTTTTCTTGTTGGTCGTTCAACGGCCGAGATTAAATATCTAATCAACGACTAAGATTAGATTTGGCTTGATCCATGACTTTTGGAACCTTCTAGCCCAGTTTTATATTAATACCCATTAATATTTTATTTTTCTTAAGTTTAGACTTAGGAACTCCATTAAAAATATTAATTATTTTAATATCTCCCAAATCGGTTTGAATCTGCCCAAACCATTTATGGGTTTTGGAGATCTCGTGCTCTAGCCTCTCCACCAATTTTCATGGATAGAGCACATCCGATGCTACCCCAAATCAACACCACTTGAGTATCAAGGGGCCAACCCCTTGGTCACTGTGTTTGGAGCCTATTTTCTCAACATGGCACAACTTGGACTCCATTAGGCCTTCTCAATGGCCCTATTACCACTCAAACTAGCAGGGGTCTTAAAAGGGGATCCTAAAGGGGCAACAATGGATCAATAGCCCACTATCATGTCAGCTAAAGCTCCCTACTCTTTACAGACTTTCACTGATGGGAGGAGACCCGATATGAAAAGAATCACCTATATGAATTAGTCAATAAAGGGAAAAAAGTGATTCCTAAAGAGGCCTATTCACAAGAGAGGCTCAATATATGGCTTGCTTGCCACAGAGGCAAGATGAAAGGCTCTCTAAGAAGGGCCAAGAGGGTCTTAGGGGCTAGGTTTAGCGAATGAGACTTCTTGAAGAGGGACCTAGTCATAAAAACCCTTATGATGACTTGGTTTCCAAATGGTCACTGAGAATTACCTTCCAAAACTTATAGGACCACACGGGACCAAGTGGACCACAGGTTAGGTCAAAGGATAGGATTGAGCAACTAATGATGTGCTTGACCTAAGTAGGGAGGAGAAGGGGATCAAATAAATAATTTTCAATGAAAGGTAATGCAATGATCCCAATGAGGTCACTAGCCAAGGGAAACCTAGGGCAAAAAATGGTCCTTGAGCTAGGGCTCGCAATATCTCGAGATCCCACCTTCGGAATTTGATTCAAATTTGGAGGGCCGCTAGAGCAAACTCTAGTGCAGTTGTGGAACAAAAATCGAAGTTTTTGGATTGCTAGATTGTGAGATAATTGATGCCCTAGATGGTGAGGGTTTTATTATTATGCAAGAGAAAATCTGAGTACAATTCTAGGATGCTCAACTAGTACCTCTCTGTCTCAAGAGCCAGAACACTAGACTTCTCTTCCATAGCATGGAGGATTCTTGATGACGTACTAGTGGACCAAGCATGCCCCCAGGTTGGCCTTGACACTACTTAATGGGAATGCCATGATCAAAGGCCCAAATGAGGATGGTCATCCTTACGATGATTGAGGAGGGCTCCATGCACCTTATGGGGCCCTAACACTAGAGAGAGGAGCCACCATGTTTCCTACTTGACACTCGTGGAGATGATGTGTGGCACCCACAACTGGATTTTGGACCCTTGGAGCTGTGAAAATTCCTGCACTTTGAAGGAACCCTTACTACAACAAATCTAAATCTACTTCACCTACTTGATTTTTAAATTACATTCATCAAGTTATTATTTTGAATACTGAAGCAAATTACTTTTGCAACCTACACTAATTAAATATTTGATCTCATGAAATAAAAAACAGAGAAAAGAACAAGATACATAGGACACACTTATTTTTTGACACAATAGTCCCCAAAAAAACCCAATGTGGAAAAACCGATGTAGCAGCTCTAGGCGTTTATTATTATGCAAGAGAAATATCTGAAAATAAATCAAGGATGCCCATCTAGTAATCCTTTACAGAGAAAATACTAGCGGAAAATATGAGTGGGTTTTACCTCACTTCACTCGGCAGAAATCCGGCTGATCCGGTCCAATACTAGCTAAACAGCTATTTCTATTTCTGCATTGGCCCTGTGTCAGCCTTTCAGGCTCTACGTCAGCTCTCCTAGCTACTACGCTACCTCTGCGTCAGCGCTCTCGGCTTTTCCGGAAATTCCCGCAGTTCCGGATTTTGCGTGCCATGCAGCGTTTCTGTGTCAGCTCTCCCAGCGATTGTGATGCCTCTCTGCAAGCTCTCTCCACCTTTTTGTTCTATATTTTCCGGAAAGTCCTCCCAAATTCTCTCTGCCCCTCAACTGCAAGATCTCCTCAATCGATTTTCGTCCTAAGAACTTCTCAACTCAGAAAATCAATTTCCTCAATCTCGTTGTGTGTGTTTTCAAATGAACCCCAAGCCTCCATTTTATACTTTTCCTATGAAGTCTTCAGTGGTTAAGATTAAGTCTCTAATCAACGGTTAGGATTAAAACATGACTTAAATCCGCCTTCTAGATCATTCTCACCCATATTTTGATTAATACCCATTAATATTTTAATTTCCCCAAGTTTAGGCTTACAAACTCTATTAAAAATATTAATTATTTTAATAAAATACAATCTGGGTGGAAATTCACCAAACGGTTTCTGGGTTATTTAGAACTCATGTGCCTTAGCCTCTCCACCAATTTTCGAGGTTAAAGCACTTCCAATGCTACCAAAAACTAACACTCCCTCCTAGCAAGCAAAGTGCTCTAGCAAACAATGTCCACCTACATGCTGCTCTGTTTCTGAAGCACCTCTTTTCCGCACTGTTGCTGCCACTAACATTATTTTGTTGTTGCAACTGTACTGCTACCCATTTTCAAGGCCAGAGCACTTCCAATGCTACCAAAAACTAACACTCCCTCTTAGCGAGCAAAGTGCTCTAGCAAACAATGCCCACCTACATGCTGCTCTGTTTCTGAAGCACCTCTTTTCCGCACTGTTGTTGACACCAACATTGTGCTGTTCTTGCAACTGTACTGCTACCCATGACACTGCCCCTGTCAATGTTGCATCTGTACTACATCTCCCTCTCAAATGTAGCATCTTTTATGCTGCTAGCACTGCCACTACCATTGCTAACACTACATTCGTATTGCAACTCAATTGCTGAGAGAAGCAACTGAAAAACATCCAAAATTAGCTGAACTTAACAGTGTTCAGCGTAATACAATGAATGTTAGAGTCTAACTGTTGTTGATTCTGACCCTCTGAATCTTTTGCGCTGCTACTGACTCCTGCACTGTGTCAATTGCACTACTGCCAAGCTTGCTTTGCGCGGATCAGTCTCTGGTCCCCAACTATTGCATCTGTCCTCCAAACAGTCCACTGCATCATCTGACACTAAGTCCATCTCGTTACTGCTGAATCTTGAGCTCACGTTGCAAGGAATTGATCCAAGAGGTGGACTCCTCAAGGATCCTGCCCATCTATAGCTCTTTTAGACTACAGCTCTAAATCTCCCCACCTCTGTCTTGGAGATGCAGCTGCCCTCTGCCAAAGGTCAAATGACCTCCTCTCTCCTCTACACAGCACTAGCCTGACCTACGCACTCCCCGCTGGAGCTTGTAAATTTGCCCCTCTCCATTGTTGTTCAGTAAGTGAAGATTCAAACTCCTTTGCTGGAAGTCCTCTGGAGAAAATTCCCCTTCTACGTGTCTTCGTTCTTTTCCAACAAATTTCTGCCCTGGTAGAAACTACGCCATTCAAGTACTGTGTTGAGGCTCTTCGTCACTCCCTCTACTTCTGCAAACTCACGAACTGGATATCGTACCTCTGTCGTCTCACTCAGAGAGAGATTTCCTCGAATCTGCTTCCCAGCAAGGACTACGCAATCCCTTGAAGGGGATTCGAATCGCTGCCAAGTGCATCTTTCAACCTCACTGCTCAGCACTAGATCTGCTCTTCCTGTTTCAAAATCAATCCTCTAATACCATGTGAAAATTCCTACACTCTGAAGTAACCCTTACTGCAGCAAATCTGAATCTACTTCACCTACTTGATTTTTAAATTACACACATCAAGTTATTCTTCTGACTACTGAAGAAAATTACTTCTGCAGCCTACACTAATTAAATATTTGATCTCATTAAACAGAAAACAGAGCAAAGAACAAGATACATAGGACACACTTATTTTTGGACACAATAGTCCCCAAAAAAACCCAATGCTGGTAAACTGGTATAGCAGTTCTGAGGGTTTATTATTATGCAGGAGAAATATCTTAATACAAATCAAGGATGCTCATCTTGCAATCATTTACGGAGAAAATATTGGCGGAAAATCTGAGTGAGTTTTACCTCACTTCACTTGGCAAAATTTTGGCTGATCCGGCACAAGACTAGCTAACCACGATGATTTCTGTGTTGGCCCTACGTCAGCCTTTCAGGTTCTGCGTCAGCCCTGCGTCACCTTCTCTGCCGTCTGCGTCAGCTCTCCCAGTTGTTCTGGCATTTCCAACAGTTTCCGACTGTTCCGGTTGTTCCAACAGTTCCAAACAGTTCCGTTTCTGCGTGACAGGCAGCTTTTTTGCATCAACTCTCCCGGCTACTGCGCTGCTTCTCTGCAAGCTCTCTCCGCCTATCTATTCTATATTTCCCGGAAACTCCTCCCAGATTCTCTCTGCCCCTCAGTGGCAAGATCTCCCCAATCGATTTTCCTTTTAAGAAATTCTCACCTCAGAAAATCGATTTCCTCAATCTCTCTGTTTGTGTTTCCAAATGAACCCCAAGCCTCCATTTTATATTTTTCCTGTTGAGTCTTCAACAGCCGAGATTAAGTCTCTAATCAACTGTTAAGATTAAAACATGACTTGATCGGCCTTCTAGACTATTCTCACCCATATTCTGATTAATACCCATTAATATTTTAATTTCCCTAAGTTTAGACTTAGGAACTCCATTAAAAATATTAATTATTTTAATAAAATACAATCCGGGTGGAATTTCACTAAACCATTTATGGGTTCTTTAGAACTCATGTGCCTTAGCCTCTCCACCAATTTTCAAGGCTAGAGCACTTTCAATGCTACCAAAAGCTAACAGGAGTCACTTTGATGCATGATTTGGGGATTTTCCTCAAATGGAGGATAATCATAATGCTTAGAGACATTTTCAGCCTTGACTTTGCCTTGATAGAGCATTTGAAGCCCTAAAAGTGCATTGTTACCACTCAAACTAGCAAGGATCCTAGAGGGGCAGCTGCTAGGTCAAGGGAAACAATGGAGAAATAGCCCACTGTCACCTCAACTAAAGTTCCCTACTCTTTATGAACTTTCAACGATGGGAGGAGACCCGGTATGAAGGGAATCACATAGATAAATGAGTCAATAAAGGGAAAGGAGTGATTCCTAAAGGCCTATTCACAAGAGAGACTCAAATTGTGGTCTACCTACTTGAAAAGCAAGGTGTAAGGTTCTCTAAGAAGGGCCAAGGGTATTTCAAGGGCTAGGGTTTTGCAAATGAGACTTGTAATGGAGGGGCCTAGTCCAAGAAATCTTTGTGGAAACTTGGATTCCAAGTGGTCTTTCTCAAGTTGTCTTTAAAAGGTTATGGGACCACGCGAGACCAAGTGCAACCACAATTAGGTCAAGGGGGTGGAGTTGATCAATCAAGGGTATGCTTGACCTAATTGGGAGGAGAAAGGGATCAAAGGAAGAATCTTCAATGAAATTAATGCAATGACACCTATGAGGCTACTAGCCTAAGAAAACCAAGGGAAAAATTCGATCTCGGAGCTAGGGCTTGAGGTATCTCAAGATCCCACTATTGGAATGGCTTCAAATTTGGAGGGCCCCTAGGAGACACAACAGTACAGTAGAGGTTAGGAGATCGAATTTTTTTGATGGGTGTCTTGTGAGCAATGTGATGCCCTAGGTCCCCTATGGAGGCTAGGCCTAGAAGAAAGAGGGAGAGGTGATAAAGATAATGCTTTTTTGGTGATCACCTATGGAGGACCAGTGCCTAATCCTTTGGGGGAAATGGAGTCAAAATGATTCCAATGCTTGGAATGATTTCACCTGGTCAAGGAGGCCTCTAGCACAATTTCGGATGGCAATTAGGGCATGAGAGAATTGCTTCACATCCTTTATACTTCGATATGCAATATGTAATGGCTTATAAAGATAAATTTTAACGAAATATCTCTAGGAACATTCACTTATTCAAACATGGCCCATGACATGATGCAACAATAATAAAAGACAAATTTCCACCATTTCACACAAGAAAAGTAGCAAATTTCAGCCTAGTATAGCGAAATTACCCAGCAACATGCATGTGACATAAGAAAAAGACAAAAAAGCATTAGAAGAGCACTTACATGTGATAACAAGTATATCCAATCTCATCATCATATGCCAATATAGAAGCTCCAAGACAAAAAATAAAGATATCCAAATATCAAAATTCATCCATCCATCCAATTTCGTCCTCCATAAAGAAGAGCGAAAATCTCCCAAGAGAGAATGATCTAATCCAAGTGATGATGAGAGAAATGAATCACCTCTCATCTATTTATACACTTCCTAATGAATTAGATTTAGCTAATTAGGCCTAATTTAGCCCCTGAAATAAAATAATGTGCATAATAACAAAACTTTTGGTAACAAGCCCACCAAATAGCTCAATGATGTAAAGGTAAGCCTCTCAAAAGGGTCAAATGATCAACAAAGTGAATCATTGGGCCTTTGAGGAGGCCTGATGAAGTCCAAGGGGTGTCATGATGAAGAAAAGGACTCCAAACATAGTGGACAAGGGGTTGGCCCCTTGTTATCCAATCAAGAACCTCTGGTACTCCCAAGTGGGTGCAAGGGCACAAGGACACCTCATGGGTCTCCAAATGGATCAAATATGCATGTAAACCATTTGCATCGGGAGGCATCCTGAAAACTCTGCCAAGTGTATGGTGCAACTGTGGAGCCAGTTGGGCATGGTGGACCAGGTGCATTATCCTCATCCAAAAGGTGGAACACGAACAAACAATGAATAATGTTGGGGATCCATGAGGTAATATTTGTTATGGTGGACACTTGTGGCTCTCAACGCTTACCCTACAAGTGCCAATGTGGCCTTCTAGAGAACTAGGACCCCGTATAGGGAGACCAAGCCCTAAATGAAGACCAACCTGCAATCCTGCATAAGATCCAATGCTTCCCCTTGCCCTCCAATACAACAAATCATTAGAATAATCAAGTAATAATGCTTACAAGTTATGGGATCAACAGAGCACTTCATGGTGGCATGCCCTTCCATAGTGAGCTTTGGCAAGTATAAGTGTCTCCAAGCTCAAAAGGGGGTTAGCCAAGGACCCTATTAGGTGGTTTCAACCTCTAAAGGGGATTGCATGTCCATAGTACATCCTTTAAAAAGTAGGTGGCAAAAGATATAATGATGGAATGGAGGGGGGATCAAGGGAATCATCCAGAGCACATGTCAACGACATTGGATAGCTATAACAAGGGAAGCCCACACCTGGGTATATGAATGTAGGAGGGAGCAAATCGTGGTACATGAGTTACCCCGACCTTTGTTTTTTCATCCTTCTTCATATGTCGTTTGCCTTTGATTGATTTTTATTCCTAACTGCTCAGGGCTCCAAGGGATGGAGAGCATGATGTGTAATATGTAGTAGTGGATACCACCTTTGAGGTGGGGCAGTTCATCGCCCAGCAGGGGTTGGGACAATCATGGGTTCCTTAATGATGGAGGGGGCTCATCTAGGGCCCATAGGAACTAGGGTGACGGCCATGAATAAGAGGTAGAGCTCATGTTCATCTTTTGCCCACATGCTAAATTTATGTCTTGGGCATCTTTTGCATTTTGTGGTACATTTCCTGTTGAGAGTGGCCAAATTATGCTTCTTTTTTCAATTAGCTGCATCAACCTTCAGGGCATTGTTCCAGGCCCGACCTAAGGTGTGGACAAGGGAGGGGAAAGCTAACCCTATGTGGACACATGTGGACTCGGATGCGAAAAGAGATGAATGGGGTTAAAATGAGTGGAAAGGGAGCTCACCTAGGGCCCATAGGAACTAGGGTGGTGGCCATGAATAAGAGGTAGAGCTCATGTTCATCTTTTGCCCGCGTGCTAAATTTATGTGTCTTGGGCATCTTTTGCATTTTGTGGTACATTTCCTGTTGAGAGTGGCCAAATTATGCTTCTTCTTTTTTCCATTAGCTGCATCAACCTTTGGGGCATCATTCCAGGCCCGACCTAAGGTGTGGACAAGGGAGGGGAAAGCTAACCCTATGTGGACCCAGTGGACACATGTGGACTCGGATGGGAAAAGAGATGAATGGGGTTAAAGTGAGTAGAAAGGGAGCAATGTAGGTGGTGTCAGGAAACGGGACCACGCAACCAAAATCGGAATTTCCCATGAAGTGCCAACCCTAAAGCTAATGGCCAGTAAAGGAGATCCCACAGGACTAGGATACAAGGGTAACCATGAAATCAGGCAATGGAGACAAGAATACAAACCTAAGCCACTCTTTCCATCAAATCCCCCCATCAATTCATGCCCAAAAGTGCCCATGACAAGTAAGGAAAACTACTCAACTATACTAATGAAAAGCCATAACTTTAGGGTTGGGAGGCCCATCATCAAACATACATTCATAACAAATGGGCGAGGGATCACATGGTTGGCTCAGGTGGTGGAGAAAATGGCACATCTAGCTATTTAGGGGCTGCTAACTGTCGGCTGAGGACCATCTAGGAGAAAACATTTCTCCCATAAACACTAACCACAGGTCGTGGGTAACAGGCATGACGTCATTACTTTTTTAGGTCTACAACTCATATGTGTGGCCTTATCTTGGCATATTTTTGTTGTAAAGCTGGTGGGTTGGCTTATAACATCGTTTTACATTTTTCCACTCAAAAATCAAACTTGTGTAGGGGATTTTAATTAGAAATTAGAAGAGGTATACCTCATATAAATAGAGGATCGCCTCTCTCATTTGTTCATCATCATTTGTAGAAAACTTGAATTCTCTTAGAGAACTCAGCCTAGCTATTTGCACTTCGCTACTTTGTGGAGATGTGATCTTTTGTGGATTTTTTACTATTGGAAACAAGTGCTTGTTATGGATACATCATTTTGGGATAAAGAAGGCTTGTTCCTGATATATTGTGAGTACCTTTTGTTGAATATCTTTCATGATTATTGCATGTAATGAATATTGCTAAGGTTTCTATGTTCCATGTCTAAAAGCATATATTTATATGAAATGCTTGGTAAATTTTGCATGCTTTAATTTTGTATTCTTAGACTCCCAAGAGAACCTCCTAGAGAGCTTTTCTCTAGTAAATTTATCCCCTCGTTAAGTGATAGTTAGGGTTGGAACGTGAAAACCTAGGATTTTCCCCCTTAATCCCTTCAAGTGTTTGATATTTCCATGGTCAAAATCCATAAGAATCCATCACCCAAGTAGATAAAAGGGCATTGACATCCATTTTGGTGATCAAAACTCAAAAAAAAAAAAAAAATCTCTCTCCCCTAATATTTCGGTCCTTCAACACAAACTGCTAGGAATAGGGTTTCAGGCTTAATTCAACTAGGGCTTGGACATTAATCTTACTTTTTTGAGCCTTCAAATATCAAAGTCCACCAATTTTCATGGTTCACAATGCTTCCCTAAGACCGATGTCATCAACCCTAGGCAATTCTAGGCTTGAAAAACCTTCATTTTGCATTTAGGCTTCAACTAAGAGTCACTTGAAGGTTTGTCGCTCGTCGTTGATCATATCTTTCAAGAAAACCTTTTGCTTCCTCTCGTATGCCTAATTGTGCCATTGTTGAGTCATATATTGCAAACCCTCTACACATTACGAGCCCTATACTCCATCTCCCTTCTCTGTGTGAAAATACCAATCCCAGAATCCTATTGCAGCAATTGGAAATTATTCTCCTAATTGTTATTTAATTTAACAATTTATTTACTATTTGCTACAACAAATACTGAATGAATCACACTGCAGCCTACACAACTAAAATTGCAGAAGAATAAACGCTGGAAGAAATGCTAGCGCACACATAAAAAACAGTTATTTTTGGACAAAAGTTCCGAGAAAAACCCAACTTGGGAAAACCGGTGCATCACCTGAGGGTTTTATTATTAAGCAGCAGTGAAATAATTAGAGTACAAATGGATGTTGAAACTGGCAATCCTACAGAGAAATACAAGCAAAAATCTAAAGGAATTTCCTCACCCCACAAGCAATCTCCTGGCACAACTTGCCTTCAAAATTTTGGTCCTCTGAGCCTCTGCATAGCTGACTGGATGTCTAGCCTTGGACTGGACTCTGATGAAGTCGTTCTACCTTCAGTTGACCAAAAAGACGCTTCTCTGGCACTCTGGGACTCCTTCCCAGCCTTTGAAACTGAAAATGTCAATCTCTCCCAGCAAATCGACTTTGCCTCTAAAGGCTACTGCGTTGCCCCAGCGTCAGCCTCTCTGTCGCTCTTCTGCCTCTCTGCAAATGTACTAACTGGATCTGGAATCCTTCCTCCAGCTTCACTATCTCCGCCCCTCTCTCACTGCTTTGATCTCACTAGATCTTTCTCCCGTAACTGACTTCTGCTACTCTAGAAATCGATCTGCTCATGAAATCGAACTGCGTAAGTGTATTCTCCATCACCACATCGACCTCCTCTTATAATCCTCTGCTGGAGCACCAACGATCAAAATTAAAACATAATCGATGGCTAGGGTCATCTTGGAGTCGATCCATGTTAGTTTCTAGATGATTCACGCCTTGACATAATCAATACAGATTAATTAACCATATTCCCTAAGTTTAGACTTAGGAAATATTTAAAAACTAATTAATAACCTAATTAAGTCATTTCTAAGCAGAATTTCCGAAAACGATTTCTGGGTTTTGGAGATCTCATGTATCCTAGCCTCTCCACAAAATTTCAAGGCCAAAACACATTCGATGCTACAAAAACTACCACTCTGGGTCCACATGACAACGGGTCCACTAGGTTCTAGCACCCCCCTCCCCTATTGAAATTTCTAAGTATTACCCGTTAGAAATTTTATTTGTACTCTCTAGTTTATTTAACCATATAAACACTAAAATAAACACAACACAGTCTCAATCATCTACAACAGCTGAAAGAAATGAACAAACGCACAAGGGACACCGTTATTTTTGGACAATCGTCCCTGGAAAAACCCAACTTGGGAAAACTGGTGCAGCAGTTCTAAGGGTCTTATTATTAAGCAGCTTTTCTAAGTACACTGGATGCCAAACTGGCTCACCCAACAGAGATAAGAAAAGAACAAAAAAAAAAAAACCAGCAGTAATACCTCTCTTCAGAAGCAAATATTCTGAAAGTCTGCCCCACGAAACCCTCTCTAGCACAATCTCAATCACTCCGTCAACCCTCCTGGCCTCTACGTCAGCCTGAAACCCTCTAAGACTCTATGCTGCCTCTTTGGCCCTCTACGTCACTCCTACAGCCTCTTTGTGGATGATGCAGGCCCTTCTAGCCTCTGTGCAGTCCCTGCCAACGTCTACGTGGCTCCTTCTGCCTCTGCATCTACCTCTCTGCCTCTGCGCTGGTCTTCTGGCACTATCTCTGCCTCTCTACCTCATACACACTACCCCTCGCTGCAACTTTGATCACTAATTCAATTTCTCTTAGCAAACCCCACTATAGAAAATCGAATGACTGATCACTCTAGTGTATCTCCAACTAACCCTCAAACCTCCTCTTATACTTTTTTTGTTGAGTCTTCAATGGCCGAGATTACATCTCTAATCAACAGCTAAGATTAGATTTGGCTTGATCCATGTCATTTAGAACCTTCTAACCCAGTTTTATATTAATACCCATTAATATTTTTATTTTCCTAAGTTTAGACTTAAGAACCCATTAAAAATATTAATTATTTTAATATCTCCTTCACCATGCAGAATTTCCCCAAACCATTTATGGGTCTTGGAGATCTCATGTGCTTTAGCCTCTCCACCAATTTTCATGGCTAGAGCACATCCGATGCTACCCCTCATCAACACCCCCTCTTAGCGAGGATTGTGCTCTAGTAATACTCCACACTGAGCATCACCCTGATTATACGGCACTGGCACCTATGCTAATGCTAGGCCTCCCCGCCCAACATCCTATGCACTGTTGCATCATGTACTGTTGCCCATGGCTCTGCCACGATAGCTCCCTCTACATCCGTGCTGTTGCTGGTCCTTTCTCCCAACACTACATCTGCACTGCAATTCTCTTCTCATCATGCTACATCGTGCTACTGCTACTGCTACTGCACTTGCAACTCAATTACTGAGAAGTAAGTAATTGATCCACCCAACTACTGACATCCTTGTTAGGCTAGAAACCCTCCCGGCGTTGAAGCTCTCTATCGCTATCCTGTCGCAACAACTTTGTGCCTCTCGCACTGCTGCAAGCCTCTCTACGCTATTAGGAACTACTGCACTTCTAGCACTCTCTACCGCTTCATCCACATTTGTTTCTACCGACATCCACCATCCCGCTACTCTCACTTCGAGGCTCTCATAGCTAGGTATGATCCAAGAGTTTTGGCTACCTCAAGGATCCTGCCTCTCATTGCCTGTAGTCTTCCTGACTACAGCTCGATGTCTCCCCACCTCTTCTCTAGAGATACATGAGCACTCATGGCACAATCGTCATCATCCTCTACCTCCTTTTCCGCCTTCATTGACGTTGCCTTGGAGTCAGACGCCTCTCCCTTGTTCTTCTTCCTCACACACTGGTTCGCATAATGCCCCAATTCCCACAGTTAAAGCACTTTATCTTGGAGAGGTCCTTTTTCTTCCTCTTCTCCTGCTTCCCCGCAGATGCCAGCATTGCATCCTCTTCCTCCTCTTTCTTGACCTGGGCTCCTTTGCTGCTACTTCCCGTCTTGGTTAGTCGTCTGATCTCTTCTTGGCGAAGAGCTGCCCACAATTCTCCCCAATCTGGAAGATTCGCTTTGCCCCGAATGCTCTCAACGAATGTCTCCCACTCCTCGAGACTGCGCTTAGGACGGTCCTCACCATCAAATCCTTGATCCAACGTGGCCCCTATGGAAGTCAGTTGGTCCTAGATCTCTTGCAACCTGCTGAGGAAGTGATCTAACTGCTCCCTCTTCTGCATCTGGTACGACCACAGTTGATTCTCTAGTAGCATCTTCCTCTGCACGGAAATTTGGTGGAGGCTAGAATACATGAGATCTCCAAAACCCAGAAATCATATCTGGAAATTCTGTGTAGAAATGACTTAATTAGATTATTAACCAGTTTTTAAATATTTCCTAAGTCTAAACTTAGGGAATATGGTTAATTAATCAATATTAATTAAGTCAAGGTGAGAATCATTTAGAAACTCACCGAATTGATCCAGAGATGATCCTAATCATTGATTAAGTTTTAATCTTGGTCGTTGGTGCTCCAACAGAGGATTATAAGAGGAGACCAGAGTGGTGATAGAGAACACATTTGAGAGCACCAGAAGTTTGAATTCTTGGCAGATCGACTTCCAGAGTAGCACAGGCTCGACCATCAGGAGAGAAACGGGGTGTTATCGAGGAGTTGCCTTAAGAAAACGCTCAGTTGCTACAGAGACCTAGAGATCGAAGCAATGTGAGGGGCAGAGACAGTGAGGCTGGAGGAAGTATTCCAGATCTAGTGAGTACATTTGCAGAGAGGCAGAAGAGCCACAGAGAAGCTGATGCAAGGACAACGTAGTAGCTTCTAGAGAAAAGATCAATTTGCTAAGAGGGAAAGATGTCTTCAGTTCTAGAGGCCGAGAAGGAGTCCCAAAGTGTCGGAGAAGCATCTTTCCAGCCAACAGAGAGCATAAGGACTTCATCAAAGACCTGTCAGAGGCTTGATGTCAAGTAGGCTATGCAGAGCAGCATAGAGGCTGACCAAGAGGGTCAGAGGGCCAAATTTCTGACGGCAAGTTGTGTAGAGGATTGCCTGTGGTGTGAGGAAATTCCTCACTAAATTTTTGCCAGTATTTGTCATGTCCCCATTTTTATTCTTCCTCATAGTACAGCTAGGGTGGATTTCCAAGGTAGGAGATGGCCAGGTCAGTGGAGCAGGTTTATGTCATCAAGGGTCCCGATGGAGTTTTGAGGAGTTTTTATGGGATTTGATGGCATTCGCTTGGCATATTCCATCATCCGCACAGTTTGCCTTTCATTCCGTCGCATTCCGACAACTTTTAGAAATCAGCATTATTATTGGGCATAACTTCATTAATTATGCTCGAGGTGGCATTCCATGGAAATTAATTGATGGAACACCTCAGTGTTGGAACCAGGACGAGAAGATCTACAGGATGGGATGTTGAGAAGAGACTTCCAATGGCCGAAGAGAGTACGTTGGGCGATTTTCTATTTTTCTTAGTTAAAAATGACTTTAATTAGCATTTAATTAAGGAAAAATAATTAATTGGAGAAAAAGGGCCAAAAGTGACTTAAGTGAAATAAAATAAAATTAAAAGTCACTTAAGATAAAGTCAATGGAGGAGCTTCTAGAATAATAATAAAATAAGATGCTTCTAGAGGCTTGGAGATCTATCCATCAGATCTATAAAAGGGGAGGAGGAGATCATATGGAGACATCTTGGGTTTGATATTGTTTCTTGCATGTGAGGTTGAGAACTCGGTTCTCTACTCCAGCAGTAACCCCAAGATGGAAACCCTCAAGTGATTCAGTGAGTGTAGACGAGCACCCATCTCTTCCCTTGGTGAATCCATTCAGAGTTCGTAGGTTGCAGTGTATTGTGTTTCAGTTTGTTGGTCGGCATTAGCATTATTATCTTAGAGGACCATTCCCAACTATTGTATTGGCATCTATTTCTATATAATAAAGCTGGATTTTGTTGCTGCATTTCTCATTATTCTTCATATTGTGATCTTTTAATGAGATTTTCATGCACTTTATGGGTTTATTGCTTTTATCTGTTTGGGTTTTACATGGCAGTCTTCTGTTGAGTGCATCATAATTCTATGTGAAGTGCTTGTTCCAAATTTTCTTCATTTGGGACATTACAATGGTATCTGAGCGTCAAACTTGGCTCAGCGTACAGGTTCGGGTTTTCAGTTTCAAATTTTCAAGTATTCAAGGGTTTATTTTGGAAGTGCCAAAGTCATCCTTTGTTGCAGAATTTTTATTTTTGTGCCAAGAGTTGGAATTGGTGAGAGCCGCCATCAAAATTTGAAGCCATCTATTCATTTCCAGGAGCGATTTTCATTAATGTTTAGTTGATTTGAGGGCCAAATAACCCGATCGTCAAAGGAACCGTAACACTTGTTCTCTATTTCTTGTCATGACTGCGTCAAATTCTCGTCAACTACAAAAGGGTTGTGTACGTCGTTCAAATTTCATATCGCCTGTCCAAGACCAGTGTCCTACACTATTCACTTCTTCCAGCAAACCAGTCAGAGACCGCAATATAGCAGTGAAGGGAAGCCGAGTCTATTATAGGAGAACGTGTTCATAAAGTTCTAGCATGTGGAATCTGGGCCAAATCACTATTCATATCAGAGCATGAATTCTACGTGATTGTTGTGCATGACACCTGCCCACAAAAAGACACGATCAGAACATAAATATGTAATTGCATAAGGGTATGGGGAAATTATGATGCGCAGATCTGTGGGAAATAGTGGCAGAGTATTGCTTGCAAATCGTGGAAGTGACACCATAGTAAAAGCGCACCAGAGGACAACATGTGAAGAATGGAGTGAGTTGCTGTAGGGATCCGCGCTGATTGTCGTGGGTGCCTACGCAAGGACAGTTGAGTCAACATATTTCGTCTGAGTCCACACAGAAAAATCTATTACTCCGAAATCGCTCCCAGTCAACTAGCAAAAAGAATCTCAAGCCAAGTTGTTACATCTGCACATCGTAATCAATCTCTTGATTCAACGGTCTTGCCACGTCTCACCAAGTGGGAGGAATTTATAATCGCGTGTGTCGATCAGTAATGCAATATGTGTGCATTGTTTCATCGTGCAACTGGGGATCGTTGGCAAATGGAGAAATGTTGGCTTGACAGAGGGTCGTGGGTCTGTAACGTGCTTGCTGGTGTGTTCTGAAAAAAAATAAGACCCATACCTGCACAGAGGTCAGTCATATCTTCCTTGCTGGATGAGATTTGAGGGTGGACAAGTTGCATAGCCAAAAGATATGGTTATTGACATGCTGGAGCCGAGTCATTCATATGTTTGTAGCTTGCCGCTGCAAATTTGAGAACCGATCTAAGAACTCCACAGAGGATCAACACATTTTTATTGAAGAGCCAAGTTAAAAACTGTTCGAGCAGAGATTCATTCATGAGAACAAATTGCAAGATTGTAGAGGCCACGAAGGACTTGTTGAAACCACCAGTTTCCATTACTGCCGAGTATGTATTCTGAGCTTGATTAAAGGCTAAAGCGGTGTGAAGCATGCAATAAAGTGGGAGGCCTCTACCGGAGAATGCAATGCTGAAATTGCTGCTGAGTTTGGCCATTTTGCTGAAGTTGACCTACTAACCAGGTTCATTTGTTCCCAAACTGATCACCATATTTATATTTCTAGCATAGGAAGACTGATGAATGGTGTTACAGTTATATGCCAGGCATGTGTGAATTTTCTGAATCTGACATAAGTTTACATTATCCTGAAAACAATATATATATATATATATATGAAAACCATCTACAACCTGTTCATCTTCTAACTGTTTAAACCAAATCCCTCAAAGGCAATATATCAAGCACAATTTGAAATTGATGGCATAACAGAGATAATTTTGCAAGGGAATTTTATCACCCTTTGAAGAGACAAAGGTATATTTTGAAGGTTGAGTTGCTTATTTCCATAATTATGAGCTGCTGAAGTGGATCCAGAATTTTCTAAGTCGTCCATTAACCCAGAACTCAGTTGGAGTAAGTTTTAGGGGAATTTCCAGTCTGAAAATTGGAGGACAGAATACATGAGTCAAATGTTATTGGTCAAAGAGTGTGGGCCTTCTATGTGTGTTTATTGTTGTTAGTGTCTTCCAATACGACGTTGGACAGAGAGAGAACTGTGTGTTATCTTTTTATTTTGTAAATGTATGAGGTTGGGAGTGAGAGTTGTTATCATGAGGTGAGAAAGTCTATGTATGAGTCTTATGTCTGCCATGTAACAATGAAATGTATTGCAGGGAGTATGTCTTGATTTGCTGGTCAAGATTATTGTGTCAATGTAGGTGTAAGGAAATTTTCATCTCTGGAGTCAATGTATTGGGTTGTAATTTAGGAGAGTTTGTCAGTTAGAGCCATGTATAAAATTGTTTGATGTACTTGACTGCATTAGACTAAAATATAGATCAAATCTTTATAAACGCCCTTAATAACCCAACAGCACCAAACAGCAGACCTTTCTCAAAGGGTTCTATGCCATTCTTTGGAAAGAACAGCCAAAAGATGTGCAGGAAACATGACACGAGATCTTTGCACTTGGAACAGATTTGAAACACATGAGGGTCTCCTGGAAGGTTCTCTTCAAACTTGATGAACTAGATGCACTCCTTTCTGAAGTGAACCAATTAGAAGGAAGAAAATTGATTTGTGCACGAAAACCAGCAATGCTTGCTCTCATACAATCCAAGTTCTTGGAGGAACCGTGTGAAGGGGTCAGACTTCCAGTTGCATCTTGTCTCAGTAACATCATGAGACTAACCGCCCCTATAGCTCCTTACAATGATGATGTTATGAGGAGAGTTTTCAGACTAATGATAGAAACTTTCCGAGACTTGGACAACAGTGCAAGCTCTACTTTTGGGAAGAAGCTTGACATTTTAGGAGGCATGGCCATGACTAGGAATTTTGAGATCTTGTTTGATCTGGAGTTTGATGATTTGACCCTACAGATGTTCCGATGCTTCTTCAGCATTAGTAAACATCATCTTGACATAGTCATAGCACACATGTAGTCCATCTTGTCCTCATGTATGAGAGGTCGTGATGCCATTTGTCGGGAGTTGCAGTCTCGCTTATTGTCTGTTTGGAGGAGAGAGCAGTTGTTCTCACCTGCTGCTTATGAGCTAGCCAAGAGGTTGGTTGAGCAAAACATTGGGTTGTCCAAGAGGCAGTTGACTAGGGAGGAGCAACTCAAGATTGGGGTATCATGCAGCAAGAATGAGATGAGGAAGAAGGGACTTTGCTTTGTTTGCAAGTGAACTTGGGGACCTAACCACTCACAATTCAGTGATGCTAGGGAGATGATAGAGGTAAAATAGGAGGAGATTCCTTCTGACTTTCAGGGTGAGGTCTCTTCTTTGGACGAGTCCATGGGTTCATATGATGCTACCTTTGAGGAGGACAAGAAGTCATGTGGAGTTGATGTCAGTAGCCCAGATGTGCATCCATGTGTAGTGGAGAATTATGACGAGCAACTGATTGTTCCCGGGAGGGAAGGAGATCCGGGAGCAGATGAGCGACTAATGATATAGAGAGCACATAGAGGAGCATGAGTCATGTAGAGTCGTTGACAACAGACAAGATTCATATGATGAGCAGACAGTGGGTCCTAGGAGAGACATTCAGGATGATGAGTCACCAATGGTGATTCAGCATGAGCAGCATATGGTGCATCACGAGTTAGCTGAAAAGGGTGATGTGCACAGTATGCATTGTGAGCCTTCTAGGGAGGGCCAATTGGAGGTTCATATTGAACCTGTGATGGTGGAGGATGAGCAGCCACCCTTGGGGTCAGTGATTGATGAGGAGCAGACAGAGGTACAGACACCTAGCAAGGTGACAGTATTCGCAGACACATGTCTTCAGGAGATGTTGGAGTATGATAGGACAGTTTTGCAGGAGATTGGTGCACTAGAGGAGCGTGGAGTTTCCTATCAGGAGAGGAGATGGCAGTGCATCCATCTTTGGGACTACCCATTGATGAGGTGCAAACAGATGTAGTGGCAGCTAGACGAGATGCAACATTTTCAGGCAGCAGCCCCCTCCAGGAGTACATAGATGGGGCTTGCAGCACAATTTGCCCACTTTTTCCCATTAGAGGGAGAGAGGCAAGATTTCTTGGACATGTTTTGATTGTCCAGGTAGAGGCTAGAGCATCAGGAGTTGAGCATGGACCAGTTTCAGCATAGCACACGTATCCCTTACACAACCCCCTCCAAGAGTACATAGATGGGGCTTGCAGCACAGTTTGCCCACTTTTGACCATTAGAGAGAGAGAGGTAGGATTTCTTGGATATGTTTTGATTGTCCAGGTAGAGCATCAAGTGTTGAGCATGGACCAGTTTTAGCATAGCAGACGTATCCCTTGCACAAGTGTCCATGCACTAGATTAGCGAGAGATCATGAGTTGGTATCCTTTTGATGGAGTAACATTTTTAGTCAAGAGCATTGTATTGCAGGAGCCCTCAAAGGTGAGGGATATCACATGCATTAGTTGGTAGCAGGATGTACGCTGGCCACTCATTAGTATTTCAACACGGCATCAAGATGATGAGATTGACCTTGGTCTATGCCAAGGGTTGGGTTGGAGAGAGGTGATGAGTTGGTATGCGATGGATGTAGTAGCATTCATAGCCAGAGTTATAGCACAATGGGAGTCGTGGAGCATTGATGCTCCTTCTTGGTGGCATTGGGATGCAGTAGGATTTGTTGATGACAGGGTCCATCGGAGATTGGTCTCAGATCTAGGCATCGAGGAGTCCGTTCAGGTGGGTTGATATAGGAGCAGAGCATCACCCAACGGTTCGTATGCAATCCTGGCATTGGATCTAAGTTGCATTGGGCCACCAAATTGGTCCACATATTTGGATTGCTTGAGGGAAAGCAATCTTGGGGTGAGAGGATTGTCATATCCTCAATTTTATTCTTCTTCATAGTACAGCCAGGGTGGATTTCCAGGGCGAGAGATGGTCAAGTCAGTGGAGCAGGTTTATGCCCTCAGGGGCCCCGATGGAGTTTTGAGGAGTTTTTATGGGATTTGATGGCATTCACTTGGCATATTCCATCATCCACATAGTTTGCCTTTTGTTCTGTTGCATTTTGACAATTTTCAAAAATCAGCGTTATTATTGGGCATAACTTAATTAATTATGCTCGAGGTGGCATTCTGTGGAGAATAATTGATGGAACACCTCAGTGTAATAGCTCGTTTGACCGAGACGAGAAGATCTATAGGATGGGATGCTGAAAAGAGACTTCCAGTGGCCGAAGAGAGTACGGTGGGTGATTTTCCATTTTCCTTAGTAAAAAATGACTTTAATTAGTCATTTAATTAAGGAGAAATAATTATTTGGAGAAAAAGGGCCAAAAGTGACTTAAGTGAAATAAAATAAAATTAAAAGTTACTTAAGATAAAGTCAATGGAGGAGCTTCTAGAATAATAATAAAATAAGATGCTTCTAGAGGCTTGGAGATCTATCCATCAGATCTATAAAAGGGGAGGAGGAGATCATTTGGAGACATCTTGGGTTTGATATTATTTCTTGTACGTGAGATTGAGAACCTAGTTCTCTACTCCAGCAGTAGCCCCAGGACGAAAACCCTCGGGTGATTCAGTGAGAGTGGCCGAGCACCCATCTCTTCCCTTGGTGAATTCATTCAGGGCACGGGTTGCAGTGTATTGTGTTTCAGTTTGTTGGCTGACATTAGCATTATTATCTTGGAGGGCCATTCCCAGCAATTGTATTGGCATCTATTTCTATATAATAAAGCTAGATTTTGTTGTTGCATTTCTCATTGTTCTTCATATTGTGATCTTTTAATGAGATTTTCATGCAATTTATGGGTTTACTGCTTTTATCTGTTTAGGTTTTACATGGCAGTCTTTTGTTGAGTGCATGATAATTCTATGTGAAGTGCTTGTTCCAAATTTTCTTCATTTGGGGCATTACAGTATTTTTCTTTGTAGGATTGCCAAATTTTGACATCCAATTGTACTCAGAATTTCTCACTATTGCATAATAATAAAACCTCAGTTGCTACACCGGTTTTCCCAAGTTGGGTTTTTCCAAGGACTTTTGTCCAAAAATAATTGTGTTAATTTTATGTGCGTGCTAGCATTTCTTGATTTCCAGAGCATTATTTTTCTACAGAATTTTAATTGTGAAGGTTGCAATGTATTTATTTCGATATTTGTCATCGCAGATAAATTGTTAATTAATTAACAATTAGGAGAAATGATATCAGTTGCTGCAATAGGATTCCAGTTTGGAATTTTCACAACCTTCACAAATTAAACTGCGGAAAATAATAGCGTTAGAAATTGACAAGTATTCTAGCACACATAAAAATTGACACAATTATTTTTGGACAAAAATCCCCGGAAAACCCATTGTGGGAAAATCGGTGCAACAGCTGAGGGTTTTTATTATTAAGTAGCAATGAAATTATCTTAGTACAATATGGATGTCGAATGTTGGCTATCATGTAGAGAAAATACTAGCAAAAATAATCTTAGGGAAATTACCCTCACTCCGAGCAATCCCGACACTTGACTACCTCTGAAAAACAAGTCGTCCACCTAGCTTTGCACAACTTCTGTGTCACCCTAGCAATGTCTATTACACAAGCATCGCAGAACAAATATAGATTAAGTTGCCCTGCCTGCTGCTGACTGGGAAAACATTTCTTCGACCCTCTGCCTGACCTCTGGAATTGAAAACGTCTTCCTTTGTCAGCAAATCGAACTGCTGTCTAAAGCTTCTGCACAACTTCCAAGAGAAATTTCAGACTCTCTGTAATGCACTCATCGAACCTGGAAATCTTCCTCCAACTTCACTGTCCTTGCCCTTCTCTGTTTCTGCTTCCTTCTAGCTCAAACTCTTCCGGCCGCTGCCTCTAGAAAATTGAACTACCAAGGAAATCGATATTTGTGTCTCCATAAGTGTGTTCTCCATCTACCCATTGACTTCTTCTTATAATCCTTTGTTGGACCTCCAACAGCCAAGATTAAAACTTAATCAAGGGCCTAGATTAATTCCCTGTCGATCTGTGTGAGTTTCTAAATGATTCACACCTTATCTCAATTGAGTTTTATTAATTAACCCCTTTTCCTAAGTTTAGACTTAGGAATAATTAAAAATACGCTAATAATCTAATTGAGACACTTCTAGGTGGAATTTCCAAAAACAATTTTTGAGTTATGGAGAACTTTTGTGTTTTATCCTCTCCACAAGGTTTCGAGACTAGAACACCTCCAATGCTACAAAAACTAACGCTCCCTCTTAGCGAGGAAAGTGTTCTCTCTACTGTTGCACACTCTACCACAACACCCTGTCTCTGTACCACCCTTTCTCACGTTGTCGATGTCTGGCCACTGCCCACCAACCACAGTGCAACTCTAATGTTGCTGCTGACACTGCCATACTGCTGCCGACCCTACATCTGCACTGCAACTCCCTCTCAATTGTTATTGTTGCAACTGCAACTGAGAAGCATCCTAAATACTAAATCAACGGTGTTCAGTATGATGCATTTGTCTCCTGAGTCCTAACTGCGACTAGCTACTGCACTGTCCACTGAAGAATTTGCGTTGTTGTTGACTCTACATTGTGCCACTCTGCATAATTGTCAACACTGCATTGTGCTCCTCAACACTTGACTACTACTAATTTGCAATTGTCATATCACGGAATCTTACTGCATCACTGACACTGATCCATTCTACTACTGAATACTGGGGGCCCCTGTAGCAAGGTAATGATCCATGAGGAGGATACCTCAATGGACTCTGCCCATGTCTAAGCTGCTCTGGGACTATAGCTCTAGATTGCCCCACCTCTCTCCTAGACGTATAGTTGCAAACATCGAAAAATCTTGTTGCTTGGTCCTGCTTCTCCTACATTTCCTTCTTCCTGGGAGGACATTGCGTATTGTAGTTGCAGAACTCACCACATCTGAAGCACTTGACCTTTGACAAGTCCTCCTACTTCTTTTCCCTCACCCCTAACTGGGACCTTTAGATGTTAGGGCCACAATTTCTTCTTCCTTCTCACCCTTCACGCCCTTGCTGCTATTGTCGTTGATGGTACTCTTTACTAGAACCGGTCTCAACTCCTCCTGTTGTAGGTCGAACCACATCCTGTCACATTTAGGCAATGTGTCTCTGCCCAAGATGCTTTGGACAAACAACTGCTAGTAATCTAAGACATTATTCAGTGCCAACCGTACAAGCTCTGTGGGTTGGGATGCCTCCCCAACAACTACTGGCTGATCTCAGACTTCCTGAATCCTGATGAGGAAGCCATCTATGCTTTCGCCCTTTTGCATCCTTATGCTCCTCAGCTCCTCCTGGAGAAACATCTTCCAGTGCTCGAAAGAACTCTGAAATAGCTCAAAGAGAGCACCCCACATCTCCTTGGTCGTACCTTTGCCTACCACATGTGAGACTAGATGATCTCAGACTCCATCCAAAATCATTTGCTCCACCTTCGCCATTTCCTTTTGTACTCCTTGAGCTTATCGACATCCTAGGGCACTGCTACCACATTCTCCACATAGGCTTTCAAGCCATATTCATTTAGAAGGAAAGACATCCTAGCCTTCCAGATGACATAGTTGGAGGCTCCCTCGAAGCTATCTTGATCTCTAAAGCCCAGTTGTGGCCATCTTTGTATCTGATTGAAAATATCCCTCTTTCCCTTTGCTCGGCTACTGGATTTGCTACACGCACCCCCTTCTGTAGTGAGGAAATTTGCTCACAGCGATTGCCAATCTGCAACTAGAAAAATTAGATCTCTAAAACTCGAGATCCCCTGAGAGAAATTTTCCCTTTGTGTGTACTTTCTCTTCCACCCGACGCAAATTCTACTACTGCAAAACCCTCTGCGCCCAAACAAGGGATCTGCGCAGTGAAAATCTAAGTTGTTGCTGCTCCCTCTGCCTACTAGAATCACTGAATCTGGCAGGCCGAATTTTTCTGCCAACCTGAACTAAAAAATCAAACTTCCCCAAGCATTTTGATTTGTTTAGCTTAGGCTCCAGAAATTCGTCCTGTTGCTCCCTCTAAACAACAAATTTTTGCCTCCGCTTCTGAGCATCCCCATCTAATCAAACCCTTTGATGCCATGTGAAAATTTCAACGTTGAAATCTTATTGTGGAAACTGGAATTGATTCTTTTAATTGCTAATTAATTTAACAATTTATTTGCTACGACAAATATCGAACAAATCACACTACAACCTTCACAAATAAAACTGCGGAAAATAAGTGTTGGGTACTAGAAAATATTCTAACACACATAAAAATTGACACAATTATTTATTGGCAAAGGTCCCCGGAAAAACCCAATGTGGGAAAATCGGTGCAGCAACTGAGGGTTTTTATCTACGTTGCACTGGTTTGGGGACGTTGGGACGACAAATAATATATATATATATATATATATGCAAAATTCAATATTAACATTTGTAGTTGTTTCAAGCTAGTATTATGCACAACCCTTACACTCGCCAATTAAAATCTCAAACAATTTGAAAAGGGGTCGAGCGACATTCCATTATTGGCCACTAGACATGAGCTTTAGTTTTATGAAACTTAAGCGTAACTACTTTAAATTTGTAATAAGGTCCATGAACAATCTATCAAGGAGAAATGTCTTTATATATGTTTTTTTCCCTCATATTTTTTGTTAATGATGACTATGTTAAACACAAAAGGCATTTCCTTTTCAATAGGTTTTGCAAACTTTTATAGTTGTTTTGAAAACCACTATAAAATAATTTGGTTTTCTAATGATATTAAATTGATATTTCAGATTATGGAGGGGATTGAATAGGAATTTATTTAAACATTTAGTACTCAATCCAATTCACAACTATCTGATTGTTTTCACAATGCTTGTGGTTGAGATGATGGAAGCACTAAACTTGAATGAGTCCTTGAAACCCACATACAATATGTAAAAGCTGAGATGATGCTAAGAAAGAACAAGAAAAATAACCACAAGGATCATCCTTCTAAAACGTTGTATTTTCTGTTTTCTTGACATGGTGGATGCTTTTTGTAATTTTACCATTGAAAATCCGATATCTAAATCACTAGAAATTCAAAATGAAACCCATCATACAAAACCCATGTTTTGAGCTACAACTTGTACAAAAAGTTTAGATTCAATGCATTCCAAAAAAAAAAAAAAATGAATGGGAAAAATGATCATATTGTTAATCATCAATGTCCATGATTGTCAGAACTAAAGCTTTGTGCTTGTATTATCCCTAAAACCTTCCCAAAACATCCCTGAAATGTGCCCAAAAACCCCTGAAATCTACCAAAAAGATCCTTGAAATCTCTCTGGAACATCCCCCCTGAAATCTGTCTAGAATGTAGTGGGGACAGCTAGCAAGTCCCCAATGGAGTCCCCAAGAGTTTGGGGGCATTTCCTAAGGGTCCAAAAGTCCCTGGAACGCGGGGACGCAAGGTACGTGAGTATTTTTTTTGGGGGGGGGTGGGGGGACAAGTCGTCGTGCAACATAGGTTTTTATTATTAAGCACCAGTGAGATTATCTTAGTACAATCTGGATGTCGAATGTTGGCTATCCTACAAAGAAAATATTTGAAAAAATAATCTGAGGGAAATTGCCCTCACTCCGAGAAATCCTGACACTTGACTACCTCTGAAAAATAAGTCGTCCACCTAGATTTGTGCATCTTCTGTGTCACCATAGCGCAGTCTGCTACACGATCAGCCCGAAACAACTATAGATTAAGTCGTCCTACCTGTTGTTGACTGGGAAAACGCTTCTACAACCCTTTGGAACCTCTACCCAACCTCTGGAACTGAAAATGTCTTCCTTCCTTAGCAAATCGAACTGCTCTTTGAAGCCTCTGCACAGCTTCCTGGAGAAATTTCAGCCTCTCTCTGCAATGCACTCGTCGGATCTGGAAATATTCCTCCGGCTTCACTGTCCCTGCCCCTCTCTGGCTTTGCTTCCTTCTGGCTCGAACTCTTCCGGTTGTTGCCTCTCGAAAATCGAACTGCCCATGGAAATCGATCTCTGTGTCTCCACAAGTGTGTTCTCCATCTACCCATTGACTTCTTCTCATAATCCTTTGCTGGACCTCCAATGGCTAAGATTAAAACTTAATCAAGGGCCCAAATTAATTCTTTGTCGATCCGTGTGAGTTTCTAGATGATTCACACCTTATCTCAATTAATTCTGATTAATTAACCCCTTTTCCTAAGTTTAGACTTGGGAAATAATTAAAAATAGGCTAATAATCTAATTAAGACACTTCTAGGTGGAATTTCCAAAAACAATTTATGGGTTATGGAAAACTTCTATGTTTTAGCCTCTCCACAAAGTTTTGAGACTATAACACCTCCAATGCTACAAAAACTAACATTGTTCCCATGCATTAATAACTACATGGGACAAGGTTTGTTTTGCTCTAAATCCATGCATTCAAAGTTGGCTCTCATTCCAAAGGGCTATAGATGAATCACATTAAAGGCAAGGGATGCAAAAGTCTAAATCTCCAAGGCTGACACTTGGCAACTTGAGTATTACCTTCCCATAAGCCCCCTCTCCTCTTCCCTCCTTATGGAATCTTAGCTCCTCTCAAGTTCATACAGCCATTGTGGACCATTCTATATTATATTGTGCAGTAACATTTAGAAATTTTGCGAACACCATGGTAATTCCACCATATGATCCTTTGAAGCTTATTTACCACATGTATATTATGCCTATTCATTCAGTAGGTGAGCCTTGGCCTTCATCTTTGCACTAAGAATTCATACAATTTTATTTACAAAATTGACAACATGGGGTCATTATCTTGGTTCACATTCCCCAACTCCCATATTTACAATCATGCATATACAATTATACATAATTTTCTCCAATGTATTCCAGGGGTCAAAACCTAGGTATTACATGGTTCGAGATGCTGCAACAAATTATTCAATAGGTTTATAATGGAGAGTTCAAATAGTATACTGTCAATCATGTATTCTTTTGCAATGTCATCAATTCATACTATCATTTCTTCTCGTTCATGGTTTGGTTTATAATGGAGAGTTCAAAAAGTATACTGTCAATCATGTATTCTTTTGCAATGTCATCAATTCATACTATCATTTCTTCTTGTTCATGGTTTGTTCTCTTATACTCAGGTTTTAACTTTTTGGCTGTCAAGATCTTAAGCAATTTGCATGAACCTCACTAAGGTTCACTACTGCTATTCTTACAACATTTTGATTCTATGATTTGAGAAATCAATTATACAAAATATGGACAAAATTTTCTAGTCTTCTCCTGTGCACTAACAATTCAATCAACCAATCACTCATCTTCTTGGTTACAATTTTATTGCTTGTGATTTTATTGATTGCAACCAATCCTTTGTGGTTTCATTGTGATTTTATTCAAGAGATTGTTGAATGATGTTAATACACAAGCAATTATATTATATACTTAGTCAACCCAAAAAATCCTTTAGCTTCATTATAGTGTTTGAAAAGCCCAAACAAGAGCAGCTTTTGCGTCAGTAGTATTCTGATCCAAATTCAGGCATACAGAAAAAAAACTCAAAATTATGTATTATCAATGGCTGAATTCATACAATCAAGACCTTGCTCCACAATATTTATCCAAAAGCTAAATAGTCTTAACGAACAAGATACGAGTATTTAGCATCTCCTGCCATATGACTAAGACTAAG
The DNA here is from genome assembly GCA_000404065.3 of Pinus taeda. Classification (NCBI taxonomy): domain Eukaryota; kingdom Viridiplantae; phylum Streptophyta; class Pinopsida; order Pinales; family Pinaceae; genus Pinus; species Pinus taeda. Next base: position 122,046 of record APFE030935651.1, read on the forward strand.
GTTGCAAGCTCTTCTTGAGAAACTCTGATTCAACTATGGAAGCCCTAACCTTTTTGTCCATTTCATGCATGTTCCATAAGGTGCTCCCTCCCCTCTATAAAAGAAACTTGGAGGAAAGCTCCCAAATATTTCCGGACAACTCAAACTCCCTGCTTGTTCTTTTATTTTCTTTCAAGTCATACAGTCATGAATACATCTGTATTGACCACAATTTTAAAAACCTTTCCCATTACAAGTTATTCCAATGGATATCCAAGACTGCCTTGATCGAATACGTAATTCCTAACCTATCCCACATGTTTTGAACACGGATTCAAAACATATATGAACACGATGAGCACTTGCAAATGAAGATCTCAAATATGAATCACCAACTCTCTAGACTAGTTCTGCAAGCACTTCAAAAGAATTTATAAAAGTTCAATAACACAAACCACGATGCAACAAACGCTGAAATTAGTGAAAATTGTAAAAGCAGTAAGAAGCAAAAGACACAGAAAATGTTACTCTACGCTTCATGTTTCCAATCTGAAATTTCAACATATCATCATTGCAGACAAGAAATCCATAACGCTAATACTAGATAAAAATCAAATGAGCCCAGTCAGCAGGAACTCTGAATACTGTAAGCTAAGGAATGAACCCAATAAACATATAAATAGGTTCCTTTCTTCAAGAATTATAGTTTTCAGAGAGCTATGTAGAAAATTGATCAGGTGAATCAAGTGTATGGCACAAACGCCATGAATTTTTCCGCATTACTTCCAATTTTTTTTAATAGAAAGAATTGAAGACAGCAAAGACACCGTTATGAACTTGAATGAAACAAATATCCCACCGCCTGGAAAACAAAATTAAATTAAGAATAGGATAAGGACATGGAGAACCTTTATGAACTAGTCTCAATTAAGGCCCAGCCATCCAGTCCCCTGATCCAGAAATAACAATTTCCTTTGTAAGAAGCAAATTCCCTGGAAGTCGAAATTCCTACGCAGTAATTGAGCTCTTGACTACCAGCGAACAAACGCCACCGTTATCCTGAGATCAAGCCACCGAATGGGCAGAATCGGTTACGAGTAGGTGGCAACTGCGAGCCAGTGGTTGCGAGTTCAATCCCGGACCGTCATAAGTAAAGTAACAGAACTGCTCTGCCGGGCAGACAGGCTAGGAAAACGATAAAATAAAGAACGCAACACTCTCTTCTATGTCTGCAAACTCGGAATTCGACAAAAAGGGGCAAGGAAACTGACACGCATATAAAGCGTATAAAGATTCACAACTCCATTAGCTTCGGTGGAAAAGGACACCCACACTTCAGCAAGTCAGAGGCCGCGAAATCCCAAAATATGGTCGAATTGAAGAAGCTTAGGAAGGAAGGAAACAAATACGTACCTGGAGAAGGCGGCGAGATTCGAACACTGTCCCGCCCAAGCGCCACCCTGTTGGTAGTAGAATTGTTATTAATTCTCCGTTTGTTGCGCAGGAAAGATGCATGATAATGGCGTTTGTCGGAGGAGGAAGAAGAAATATGATGACGTGGAGGTGGTGGTGGCGGTGGAAGTAGTGCGCCTGTGCCCGTGTTTACAGTCATGCTTCCGCTGCTGACAGTATGAGCCTGCCGAGGCCATCCACATAATTCCACACAAATCGAATGCTTCCTTCCTTTTTCTTTCTTTACATGCCGAAAAAGTCGTCGAACAGCAAGAAAAACAGAGCTTAATAATTATACAAATCCGGTTTCTTGGACAACAAGGCTGCTATTGAGGGAAAAACAAACAGAAACGGCCATCTCTCTCATTCATTGCGTTCCAGCTAATAATGGGCACCAACAAGTGGGGTCTCACCAATTCAACCATTAACGTTCCAAATGGTCGGTATATATGACCACGTTTAGTCAGCATCTGGAAATTGCCCAAGCTTCTCGACAATTAACTGGACCTACCTTCTGTTAAAAAAATTATGCGATTTACATCAACCAACCAAATACCTTTTTTCTTCAATAAATGTGTGTAATTTTTAATTCTGCTGGCATTCCATTCCATAATGGATTAAAAGCTCTGAGCGTGATCGAAGTGATGTAAACATGCCAGATTTGGGTTGGTAGATATAAATACATGATATAACGACTGGATTTGAAGATATAAGTGCATGAAGATAATATTAATTATTTAAGGTATCTTGATTGGTGAAGTTGCTTTGATTTCAATTAGTATTATATCATTAATATAATTTTTGGATAATTATTATTGAAATGTTTTTTTAATAAAGTATAGTATTATTAGAATATTTTTTTAAGTAAGATTTTATGGCATTATATTATAAATTAAAATCTCATTAAAATTATATTTATATTAATGTATTTATAAGGTTAAGTTTATTAAAATGTATATTTATATTTAAAATTATTTAAAAGTAAATTTATATTTTATAAATTATATATTTTATTTATTTATTAATAATAGTTAGAATATTTTTATTTTTTTATTTTGTTGAAGTATCTTGTACTTTCTTTTATATAAGTTTTTTCGTTTTTCAGACCTCATTACAATGATGTTTTTCTTGTGACAACCCCCCACTAATTGTAATATGCTCATTGAGCATCATATTACTTTGTATATGGTTAGGGATGGTTTCTTCCATGAACCATGATAATTCTATCCGATTGATCTGCTAGTAGTCATATGTTTATGTCAAAGATTAAGCTATGTATGTAAGTATGAACTAATTCAAATTGTGAATTTATAGTCTTTCTCATACAAAAAGAGATTTACTTGTTGTAGAGAAACATTATTTGATAATCCATGTTTCTTTATATAGATATTCCCCAATTTAGATTATATGCTTTCTTAACTATTTTTACTTTTTGTATTTATATATATAAAGTGCATTTAACCTATAATGATAAATAAGTTGGTGAAGTCTAAAAATTTAATCTTTACTAATCTCAAATCTTACTAATATAAAAATTTTCTAAATATCATATCAACACTCTTCAATGTATAAATAGCTTATATAAACTTATTACAATATTGTTCCATTACTTATACATAAAAAAAATTTATCAATATAAAACAATAATAAATAAATAAATTCTATATATAAAATGTGAATCTCCACTTAACTAGTTAACATCCACAACATATCTTAAATCATTAAACAAACTTATTATATATAAGTTAAATTTTAATATTTAAAATTTTATTATTATTTTATTTTTAAATCCATTTTATTATATTTTATTTTTTTATAATTTTAATGATATATATGAAAAATAGACCAATTACAACATCAAAATTTCATATGATACTTCAGCACCCAACCACATACCCAAGGTCAAGATGTGCCTTTTTTCATTTCATGAAGGCCAAAGTTTACAAAAATTATGGACACGGCACAACATTAAATGACAAAATCAAAAGCACTTGACTTCTCCTAACATATTGTCATGTGAACGTCACGATTGAATTCGTTATTGCATGCGAAAGCAATTTGACACAATAGAAAAGTTGATAGCGACCTTGATGGGTTTAGCTGAAACATATGATCCATGCATCCACACGTTTTTGGGCCATGCTGTCTCTTTCATCACACAAGGGAAATCATAAGCGAAATCGTGCCTACGCATTTGCATAGTTTGTTTCTATTTTGTATAACTTTTTTGAGATCATTATGGTTGTGCTATAATGGTAGATTAAATTAAACAATAATGATAATAAATATAATATTGATTTAATTGAAAAAAATAAGTTTAAATTATTAATATAAATAATAAATTGATTTAATTTTGAAAATATATATATAAATAAAAATTCAATAAACCAAATTAAATTTGTGAAAGGGGAATAAGGTAATTTTTTATTAGGTTTAGAAGTGCTTTACAAACTAGTATGGGGATGTTGTATTGGATATGGGGAGATGTTGGAGTGAAGCATTAGCTTAAAAAATAATAATACGAAAACATAATATTGACTTAATTAAAAAAGTAATAATATAAGGAATAAGTTGACTTTATTTCTAGATTGTTACACATTAAACACATATATGCACACACAAATAGTAATCCAATAAATCAAAACAAGTAATTGAAGCTCATTGAGACCCTAGATGGAGTGCTTTTCGAGACAAGGAGGGGTGAGAGGGGGCATGTAGGCTACTATCATCCTACTTGGCCAAAGGACCAAGAGATATGGCAGCGCACCCCCCATGGTAGGTAAATAAGATGGTATTACTCCAAAGTTGCATGTCAACCGTCATTTGAAGCATTAACACTTTGAGCATCATGCACTCAAGCCTTGATTGTATTTCATGCAAACACTCTGTTCGTCGAGCTCCACTCGTGCAGAGTACCAACCAATGTAAATTATGGCTAAGGATCTGCACATTCTCGCCTAGACCAAGCCCAACTTTAAAGCAGATTGTAACCAACACAACTAGCTTATCTCACCAGTGGTGGCCTATGGAAGCTCCAATTGTCATTCTTTGTTGCCCTACTCCTTCACACTTTGGCTTGGAAAAAATCAACATCACCCATTGGGAAACTACCAATTCAATGGATGAAAGGAGACTTCAAGTTCCCTCTATTGTTAGAAACGCCAAACCTATGTGTGCGTCAGTGGATTTCAGTTGAGGTTTAATGACAGTGAGATCGAGGGGGGGCTCTACCCCTCCCTCCAACTTTAAAGCAAATTGTAACCAACACAACTAGCTTGTCTCACCAGTGGTGGCCGATGGAATCTCCAATTGTCATTCTTCATTGCCCTACTCCTTCACACTTCAGCTTGGAAAAAATCGACATCAACCATTGGGAAACTACCAATTCAATGGATGAAAGGAGACTTCAAGTTCCCTCTATTGTTAGAAACGCCAAACCTATGTGTGCGTGGTGGATTTCAGTTGAGGTTTGATGACAGTGAGATCGAGGGGGGGCTCTGCCCCTCCCTACAATGAGGAAACTGTTTTTCGGGCATTAGTTTCGTCGCTAAAGAATAACCCTCACCCCAAGGAACAATAGACCAAGTTCGTGAAGAAGGCAGAGAACACTCATGTTGTTGTCCTACCTATGAGCTTTTGAAGAACCTCCTTAACATTCTCTGACAAAGCTCTAGTTGGAAAGTTCATGGGCATGTGGCCCTCTCCAAAGTCCGTAGCGCAGTGGGCTGACAAACACTGGAAACCCATTATGAAAGGGAATTTGAGTGTTTATCTTGTGGGCAATGACTTTTTTGCTATGTTTTTCAAATACGAGGAGGATCGGGATATAGTGTTTAGAAATGTATAATTTTTTTTAGGTCCAAAGGAAAGTACTTGAATGGTTGGTCCTTGGACTTTAACCCGAATGAAGATATTCCAATTGTTACGCTTGTTTGGATCAAAATCCTGCTCTTTCCTTTTTCCTGTTGGAGTGATGAGCGTTTGAAGGCTATTGGGAATGTAGGTAGATTTCTTGACCGAGCCGAGCCAAAAGGCCAACAATTTTCCTGTGCTAAAATATGCGTTGAATTAGACCTTGAGAAAGGTTTTCCCTCGAAGATCATTTCAACTCAAGGTGAATGGAGCTTCATTCAAACGTTGGACTATGATCAGCTTCCCTTCAAGTGTAAAAGATGTCATGAATATGGGAATTATGCATGTGACTGCAAGAAGAATAAGAGTGGAAATGGAAAAGGGTCGACCCCTTCTCAGGATGAACAATGGCACAACGAAAAAACGGGTGCCTCCAAAGGGAAGAGCGGAGCTAAAAATTCCAAAATGTTTGCTCACAATGTTGCCTCAACGTCTGCAAATTCATTTGAAATTTTGTCACAGTGAGGGAAAGAGAAATCGAAACTAGTGGTTGGTGTAGAAGAGCCAGCCTCTAAGGAAGATATAGGAGAAGAAGAAGATGGGGAGTGTCGTGAGGAAGAACCAATGAAGGAAATGAATACTGAAAACAATGTTCAAACTAACTTTCAACATAATGTCACTACTCCTCCATCCTCGACCAGAAATGGCAAAGGCTCTGAAGGTGTAACCCCATATCTCCAGGTGATAGATGAAGGGGCAAGCAAAGTCCTCACAAGGAGTGCCAAAAAGAGACTAAATTGGGCAAGTGATTCTTCCAGCCTAGAAATGGAAAACCACATAGCCAAAGGAAGGCCCCCCAATAAAGAAGCAAAGGAAGCAGAAGTGGGATAAAATATTAAGATGGGAAATCAACCTCAGATCACTTAGATTCTTAAGAACGTGAGTAACAAGGAAATAGTGAATGCTAGATCTAGAGGAGGTAACTCAAAAGCCTCTATGTTAAGACAAAAGTAATTTCTTGGAATATAAGGGGATTGGGAAACCTCATCAAATCATAGGCAGTAAAATATTTGATAAGATTGGAAAATCCTTAGGTTATGTTCTTGCAAGAAACTAAGCTAGCTGATGAAGATGCCTTAATATTATTTAGGTCCTTTTAGAGGAATAGTTTTGATATTGCTCAAAGCTCCTACGGAGCCCCTGGAGGATTGAGCAACTTTTGGTCTGATTCTTGTTTTTCATTAAAGACCAACTCCAAATCAAAATTTTGAGTCGTGTCAAATTAGAAGATAAAAGCACAAAAGAAGTTCTTTCATTTCTTAATATTTATGCTCCAGTGAATTATTGTGAGAAAGAGGAATTTTGGGACTCCCTAATCAGGTTAAAGGAAGACCAGTGGCACATTTAAACTATAATTAGCGGGGATTTTAACATTGCTATCCTCTCATTTGAGAAATGTGGTGAATCTATTGTTAGATATCCCTTCTGAGATAGGATGGTGTAACACCCTTCTCCCACATCTACCCAAGTAACTGGCCAATCGAGGTAAACATGTGACGAGAAGTTACTATAATATGATTTGAATCCTTATGTATCAGTTAAGGAAGTGGAACCAGTGGAACACATCACATAGACCTTCCACATTAGCAACAGAATTCCCAGGAGCCATCTCAACCACTCAAGTAACCAGCCCCTAAGACCAACTGAAGTTTTAGTGCATCAAACCCCTGGACGCTCCCTTGTATGGATGAGGGTGCCTCTGGGAGGCTCCAAAAGCCCCCTTAGCAAGGGCAAGGGAGCTTCTAGGGACCTTTTTCCCTAATGTCGTGCCTGAGACTCCAAGACTTGTGTCATTTTTCAGGCCCGGAGCCCAGGTCACTACCCAAAACTCAATGACAGGTTCATAAATGAAATTTCAAAATAGAACAAAGATACATTTGCAAAAACATCAACAAGGACTAGACTGGACCCCTACTAGCCATGAGAAGCATTTCAAAAAACATGTCACAAACATGAAAGCTACAAGTCTTAACAACATAACTAAGCATAGGGGTTTCATACTTATCTAAAATCACTAAGAAGCATTGATGCATCAACGTATTAGCTGCAATTTCATCTATTAGGCCATAGATACATTGTTCATTCATTTACAAGTAAAAACATGATATGAGCCAAACATCATGACAGTCATAAAACTCATTCATAACCAGCATATAAACATCAGAGATGTTAAGCATAGAACAGCCATATAAGCCGCATAACAATAAGCATATTTACCCATCAATACCATAGGAAAGAACTTTTATTGCCACAAGCAAAATGCAACCAAGTCTGGGACTTCCATGTACCACCTGACCATAAACATGGTTGAGCCAAATATCTCTTCAGTCAGTCACCCTCGTGCCATATTCCAAGCATGAATGTGGAATCTCATGGAACAAGCCATCAAAACTGAACAAGGGCTTCCAGAGGCCAAACCACCTCAACCCGTCAAACAGTGATTCCACCTCACGGTCGGACATCACAAACCATCACCAGATTGGTCTCTACCCAAACCTTCCAAGACTCTAGAGCGTTTGTTCCAACCAAGGCTTCCAATACTAGTAACTCAACCAACAGTTGTAGTCGAGCTTCCAAAGCATTTGCCCAACCAGAGCTTCAAGGACTAGTAACTCAACCCACCAAGGGCTTCCAGAGCATTTGTCCAACCAAGCCTTCCAGGAGTAGTAACTCAACCCAAGTTGTTACAGGGCTTCCAGAGCATTTTTCCAACCAAGGTTTCGAGGAACTAGTAACTCAACCCAAGCTAAAGGAAACATGAGAACCAACTAGAAAAACAAAGAAATGAACCCACAACTCCATGGCTATCCCGAAAATTGCAAGGCTAGACAAATCCACTGTCAATCCAGGGAATCCTCCATGCCAATTACAAATCATGACCAATAAACCACATGCATATGTCATGCATGCCAAAACTAGTGAGGAAAACATGCATGCAACTCGATAACTACAAGCAAAAACCATTGTATTTGTTGATCCTAATGTCCTCTTGTGCTTTCCTCCTCTTCCTTTGCCTTCTTGCTCCAAGCATCCAAGCATGCCACACTCTCGAAGAGTGCTCCAAGAAAACACTAAGTGTCCAAGAGTATGAGAGAGAGAGAATAGAATGAAAGTTCCAAAACTGAACTAACAAAAAGCTACCAAGTGATCCTCAGAAGCCTTTCTATCAAAGAGGCCTCTATTTTTCTTCATTTTTCCATTATTTTCCTTCATTTTCCTCCTCACATGCAACCTATGACCTTTCACCTCCATTTTCTCCTAATTTCCATTATTTTCATAAATAAATGTGTCAAAATACCACTTTGCCTTTCCAAAGCCTTTGCCATTTCCTTGGCCAATTTCCTTAGCCATTAATCAACCACAAGTGATCCACATCACTATGCTTTTGCCCAACATTCAACTTGGAATACGTGTAGGAATTTACAGGGTAAGTTCCTCAGACAGAACACCAAAGGACACCACTCACAAACAAATCACAGATCAATACACCAGTATTTTTGACGTGGTTAAAACCCTCAAAGAGGGAAACAGTCCACGGTCTGAACCAACGCGGCCACTTCAGGGAATTTATTAATAAAAGACTGAAAATTTACATAAGCTTCTCTCGTGAACAGTTAACCTACAAATGACCCTCCATGCGCTTTAAATAGAAATCATGGACCAATCGTGTGTTAAGCCACGGATCAAGTGTTGGTAATACCGAGGAGAGAATGAACCGTTGGATCACTACATATCGTGACCGTCGGATTGTAAGTTACAAAAGTACATAGTAAAGAAACAGACTTTACCTAACTCTATACTAGACCAAGTTATACTTAACTATTTCCTATGTGTCGGAATATTCTAACATCCCCCCTTAAGAACAACTTGGGGTAGGATTGAAGGATTTACAAATATGACACATATGAGAAGGAAGGAGGCACTAGAGCCTATCCCCCCTTAGTGACAACTTCCTGAACTCCAACCATAAATCGAAGTTTAGTAAACTTCGCCTCTGTGAGAGCCTTTGTAAAGATGTCTGCAACTTGATCATCTGTTGAACAATATTGCACTTCAAGAACATGGTCATGAATGAGCTTTCTGATGAAGTGCATGTGTAGTTCAATGTGTTTGCTACGCTGATGCTGGACTGGATCTTTGCATAGCTGAATGGCACTTTGATTATCACACCAAAGTGTAGTCGGATGCTGCTGCTGAAAGCCAAACTCTGATAGGATCTGACGAAGCCACAAGGCTTCCTTACTAGCTTCTACGGCACCACGATACTCTGCTTCTGCTGACGAAAGAGAAATGGCAGCCTGTTTCTTACAAGCCCATGTAATAGGTCCTGAACCAAGAGTGAAGACATAACCGGCAGTAGACTTCCGATCATCAGGGTCACCAGCCCAATCAGAATCAGTGAAACCAACTAATAGAGGAGTTGCTTTGGCACTGTAATGAATCCCAAACTGTATTGTACCTCGAACATAACGAAGTATTCTTTTAGTTGTTTTCAAATGAATTTCACGTGGGGTTTGCATAAACCGAGCAACAAGGCCAACAACAAAGGAAAGGTCAGGACGAGTATGGGTTAGATACAAAAGTTTTCCTACAAGTTGACGGTATAAGGTAGCATCAACTTCTAGGGAAGTACAAGTGACTAAAAGTTTGACTCGAGACTGAAAGAGAGAAGGAGCTGGCTTACAGTCTTCCATGTGAAAATGGCGTAGAAGATCACAGGCATACTTGGATTGGGAAAGAGAAATACCTTCCTTAGATTGCAAGACTTGAAGACCGAGAAAATAATGTAAGTGTCCTAAGTCTGTCATTTCAAACTTCTTTTTAAGGCTGGACTTCACATGGTTGAAAAGGTTGGGATCACTACCAGTGAGGATAAGATCATCAACATAAAGAACAAGAATAATAAGAGACTTTCCCACTTTCTTGGTGTAGACAGTATTGTCAGAATGACACTTAGAAAAGCCAGATTCTAAAAGAAAGCTATCCATTTTGGCATACCAAGCCCGAGGAGCTTGCTTGAGACCATAAAGGGATTTCTTAAGCCGACATACAAGACTGGAGTCTGTTTGTATAAACCCAATAGGTTGTTCCATATAGATTTCTTCATGCAAATCCCCATGCAAGAAGGTGGATTTAACATCCATCTGATGGACTTACCATTTGAAAGAGGTAGCAAGGGAAAGAACAGGGTGGACAGAGTTCATTTTGGCAACTGGGGAGAAGGTTTCAGTATAGTCAATGCCTTCAACTTGTGAAAATCCCTTAGCAACAAGACGAGATTTATGTTTATCAACTTTCCCATCTGGTCCATACTTGGTTCTGTAAACCCATTTCCATCTAACAAGTTTTCGTCCCTTTGGTAGAGGAACAAGATCCCATGTATCGTTTGCCATAATGAACGATATTCTTCATTCATAGTTGCGTCCCAATCTAGATGGCCTGAAGCTTCTGCAAAGGTGTCAGGATCATAATTTGCTGAGACTTGAGCCAGTAAAGAAGAGGCTCTTTTGAAGTGAGAACGTGTACGGCGCTGATCTGTAGGATCACCGGCAAGATCAGCTGCTGCATCCCGAGTAGCACGGACCCATTTTGGAAGGGAAGGAGCTGAAGTAGGATCCTGAGAAGGTGGGGGAGGATTTTCATCCTAACTTTCATCATCTGAAGAAGAAATATGTTCAAAAGTAGAAGAGATAGAGAGAGGTGGCACATGCGCCGAACTAGGCTCGTAGGCCGATTTATTTTCATCAAACTTTACATCTCTTCTAATGATAACATTTTTGGACTTAAATGGAATAAGTCTATATCCTTTGACATCTTCAGAATATCCAACAAAAATACATTTTTCACTCTTAGGTTCTAAAGCTTTATGTTTCTCATCTGGAATATGGGCCCATGCTTCACTTCCAAAAACACGAAAGTGACTCACATCTGGTTTAATTGAGCTCCATGCTTCTTCAGGAGTGATATTCTTTAAACCTTTAGTAGGAGTGCGATTTATTATGTAATTTGCACAGTTAATTGCTTCTGCCCAATAATTAAGACTAAGTCATTTAGATTGAAGCATACAATTAGCCATTTCCTTTAAGGTGCGATTCTTCCTTTCAGCTACACCATTTTGTTGTGGAGTATATGGAACAGTATGTTGCATTTGAATTCCATTCTCAGTGCAAAAGTTGATGACCTTGTCCCATGACAATACGTGTTCCATGACCTTGGTAAATAGTTTGCCTTTATTAACTTTTACATGGATTTCTTACGAGAGTTGTTACAGATGGAAGACCTTCTCTCTTAATGGGACATGCTAGACATTGCTCCAAAGAAAGGAAAGTACACATGGTCCTATAGGAGAAGTGAAGTGAGGCACATTGCAACCAAATTGGATAGGTTCCTTATTCACAGTAATTGGTTGGTGAAAGGTATTGAATGTTCTTCATCAATTCTGGCACAAGGAGACTCAATCCATCGACCTATCAAACTTAACATTGATCCTCCTGAGGACTTGGGAACAATCTCATTTCATTTCAAGCTCAGGTGGCTTCAAAAAGGAGTAATTGAATTAATCCATCAAGCTTGGTCTCCAGCATTTGTGTGGGAATCCAAGTTGAAAATGGTGAAGCACACTCTTCATTCTTGGGCAAAGCTCAACTTTAAGCCCCCGGGCCAAGAAAAAGTCAAACTTATTAGACATCTTGAGAGTCACCAAGCTCAAATGGAAAATGAAATTGTGATAAAGAGACATATTGAAACAGAAAAATAAATAAGCAAGTAAATCCACCTTCTCAGTAGGAAAGAATAAGAATATTGGTGCTTGAATTCAAGGAATCTTTAGCTTAATGTTGGGGATACAAACACGTCATTTTTCTACCAGCAAGCCAAAGTGAGGGAGATTAGAAATCGAGTTAAAGAAATCACCCTGAAGGACCAGTCCAAATCATCATCTTTTCTCGAAATCAAGCAAGAAGCATTCAATTTTTGTGGGAAGTTTTACTTTGAGGACAAGGAAAATGATCCATATGAGGTTCAATCTTTTTCTGGCCTACCCTTAATTGTTACAAATTCGGAAAATCACCTTCTCATATGGTCAATTGAAGAAGAGGAGGTCATAGAGGAAATTTGGTCTCTCGATCTGGACCACATCTGAACAAAGCTCTTAGCCCAGACAATTTTTCCATTAATTTTTTCAAATTCTTTTGGGCTCTAATAAAGAAATATCTCCTTCGAATGTTGAACTCCTCTAGAACAAAAATGAAACTGGGAGGGAACATAAACTCCTCCTTCCTTGCATTAATGCCAAAAGAGGCCAAGCATATCTCCTTCTCCCATTTCAAACCTAATTCCCTCTGCAATTCAGCATATAAGATCTTGACAAAATTGGTAGCCAACAGGTTAAGGAAGATCCTCCTAGCAATAATCTTGGAGAACCAGGGAGGATTTATGAAGCACAAATAGATCCTAGACAATGTCATTTTAGTCCAAGAGGTGATCCACTCCAACAAACAGAGTAGTGAGCGATGTATGGTTATTAAATTGGATATGGAGAACACTTTAATAGAGTTCATCATTCTTATTTGTTCTCAGTCATGGAAAAGTTGGATTTTAATGAAGAATTTATAAATTGGATAAGAGCTTGTGTGGGAAGTCCCTGGATCACTTCCTTATTAAATGGTCGCCCATACAACTTCTTTCCAATTTCAAGGGGATTGATACAAGGTTGTCCCCTCTCCCCTCTTTTATATTTAATAGTGGCAGAAAGTGTAAGCAGAAATCTGGAGCTTGCTAGGATTGATGGCAAGCTAAGGGGTCTAAGCATAGCTAGAAATACAAAGGATGTAAATCACTCCCAATTAGTCGATGACATGCTCCTATTAGGATGCACTTTCCAAACAAATTGGAATGAGATTTAAATAGATTTTAGGTAAATATTTGAATCTCTCTAGGGGGCTTGTCAACAACAAGAAGAGTCAATTATTCGGATGGAACAACCATACTTATATCCTATAGGAGATATCCAAGGTCCCTGAATTTCCCTTATAGACTAAGTGGCATCTTTTCATATATCTTGGAATTCCAATATCTCTGGGTGTTGTAAATATGGATAGTTGGATTGATACTCTTAACAAATTCAAAAAGAAAATTCAAGCATGGGGAGGGAAATGGTTAACCATTGTTGGTCGGGTGAAATTGGTTAAATATATCTTATCATCTCTCCCTTTATATCTCTATTCTGGTTTACTAGCCCATAAATCTATGATTACACAAATGAGTATTATGATCGGGAAGTTATTATGGAAAGGAGGAACACAGAATGAAAAAAAAAATCACTTGGTCCAATGGAGCACAGTTCACTTTCCAGAAGAAAATGGTTGTTTAGTAGTGAAAGACCCCTTGCTTATGAATCTAACTATTGGACAAAAAATCATTTGGAGCCTTATATCAGACACAAAGGAATGGTGGAAATCAGCTTTTGTGCGGAAATACTTCAATAAAAATCGCATGTTACAAGCTTAAACAATACAGTGGACTTTCCCATATCAAAATTTGAAAGGATAACTTTTTTCTAAATGGTCATTTGGTAATCAAGATGATCTCAGAGATATGACTGCCTAGATACAAGAGAAGGGACTCTCTAAATTAAAAGATATATCTATTTGGAATGGTCAAGGCCATTAGAAAGGATGGTTAAGACTTGTGTTGCCACGACAGCTTAGACCTCAATGGGACAAAATGATCAGTACGTTAAAAGGTATGGCTCTTATTTCTTCCTCATCGCAGGATCGTCACTCTTGGTCATTCAGTCCTCATCATAAATATTATGTCAAGCTGGGATATTCTCATTTAATTAAGCATCTCCCCCACCCTCCCCCTTGTAATCTATGGTCAAAAAAAGAATAAATATGGTATTCCAAAAATCAACACTTTTGTTGGTCTCTCGCTCATCAGAAAATCCTCACTGCTGAAAATCTTAGGAAAAGAAACATTCACGGTCCTTCCATATGTGTATTATGCCTTAGTTCTGAGGAAAATATTCCCCATTTGTTTCAGCTCTGCCCTTTCTCCTTAAAGGTCTAGTTGTTAGCATTCACCCTTGTCTCTTCTATTATCTCCATTATGGCTTCATGAGAGGACATGTTTGAAAAATGGAATTCTAATTACCCATGGTGTCAAAAAGTCTCTTCATTGCCAATCCGTTGTTGGGCAGCCCTCTCGAAGTTCATGTGCTAGTCATATCGGTAGCGAGGAACAAAGCTACCTTCAAGAATGAAATGTTATCTCCTGGGACAGTCGCTTCTAAAGCATCTTCAATTCTTTTCGAGGCGATATATGATAAAGGTTTCAATGAAAGAGAAATCAAGGATTTGAATTAGAAAGAGAGTGAATGGATTAAGGTTGATAAAATCTCTCCTTCCTCTGTTTACATGCTCCAACCAACCAGGTGTACGGTTCCATGTATCAAGCTCGATCAATTGGAATTCCTCAATTGGAGATTAGAGAGGTCCTCACTCTCTCTCTCTTTTGATGGGGCCTCAAGAGGAAATCTAGGGGAGGCAAGAGCTAGAGGGGTTTTATATAATCCTAATGGAAAATTAGTATCACTTGCAAGAAATTCTCAATTTGATTTTTCCTTGATTAAATTGAGGAAAATTGAATTTTCACATCAACAAACAACTTGGATGCAGTTAACTTGTGTGACATGGCTTGTGTCACCTAGTTTACTCAGTCAATTTGAGTTGAAGGAGTTAGAGTTCAGTTAAGCATGTGTGATTGCTAATTTGTAGCAATCAAAATCAATTATCTCAAGTTGTTTTCAGTTAAACTAGTTCCAATCGTTAGAGGAACTAATGGAAGGTCAATTGTGCAATGGGATTCCAGTCAAACTCAATGATCATCCAGTTAACTAATCAATCACCCCAAAATAGCTAATGAATGCAAATAATTCGAGTTCCTCAGCTATGGTGGAGATTCCAAGGCAGGGTAACATTAGTTGTAGACTAGTCTTGACTGTACACGGGTTGCATGTTGTCAGATGATCAACCTTGCTAATTACACAATCCATTTTGGAGGAATTTCTAAATAATAGGGGCCTAATTTCTCAAGGAATTGCGCAAGGAAATAGGGGCTCAAGCAAAGGCAGAAATTGACTCAGTCTGGGTCAGAGTTGCTCAGTGAGCAGAGAGATAAGTTATTCACTTGTAGGTTGTGCTCCGTTGATCAAATTAATTGTAATACATCTCTATTCATCAAATTAATGCAAGCAGGCATTAGGGTTTTTAGCAGATCCCCAGAAAAATTATTGTGTGCATGTGTGTTATTTATTATTGCATGTTTGAGATTTTTGTTCTAAATTGTGAATTGAATTCCGTAGAGCAGTAGAGTAGGTTTGAGTCTTGTGATTTTGATTTAAACTTCATGAGCAACTGCAAATCTACATCATAATTCTACTATATATATATATATATATAGATATATAGAAGATATTATATATATATATATAATAAAATATATATAGATAGATAGATATGCGTTATCTAACTTATAGATGAAATGGTCTTTTCACAACAATTTTCTTGTTAATTTTAATTAAAATTTAGCAATAATTTTAAAAAAACTGGTTATATTGGTCTATCTTATATAATTTGAGTGCCCTATAGGTTTTTCAGGTGCTAAATTAATTATGCATCAAAGTGGATTTAAACAAAAAAAAATCACATTCTTGCTTGAAATTGTATGTCGGATTCGGTGAAAAGGCTATTTCATCTATAAGTTTGAATATATATATATATATATATATAGAGAGAGAGAGAGAGAGAGAGAGGTTATCTGTTAGACTTTTTGGAGGGTTTTTTGGCACTTTTTTTTGGCCTTGCCCAAAATACTGCAAGGATTCGCTGGAATCACAAGTTTGAGTTGTTAAGTCTCCACAATATGAGTGCCCCAAGGTTTTTTTAGGTTGTTGAATTCATATATGCAATCAAAAACCAACTTAAAATAACAAAAATGAAGATTTGACAACAAAATTAGTTGAATTCCAACCAAAATCTCCAAAAAAATATAATAATTAGATTATATATATATATATTTTTCAGGGCAAAAAAAGCATAATATTATTTATATAAGAGATATAAAAGAGTCTGCATGGTACAATTCGGCCAAGATATACATATGTTGCTGAGACATAGCAACTGTTCATAAATGAGAGAAAAAGAACATAAGTCCGATATATCAGATCATGACATGATTGATAGAGCATTAAGAGCATGTAGAAAAAAATCGGCGTATATCGGATATGACCAAAATACAAAAAAAACCAGATCAGAGGAAAAGATCTCCATTCACTAGGATAAAAGAGAAAACAACTGTCTGCCATACCCAGGAATAGATCATAGTGATGTGGAAATACCTGTTCAAAACCAAAAAACTCATAACGTATAGATCATAGACCCTTTCATTTGAAATAGCACAACAGAAAAAACAGATAGAAAGTATGAACATTGAAAACTAGAAGTAGGGAGGGAAAAAGCCCTGCATGAAGAAATTTTTGCAATCTGAGGAAACCTGTAAGTGCCACAATTCCGGATCATCGAGAAGGCCTTTTTTTAGAGAGACGGTCAGCTTCTTGGTTTAGCTCCCTGCGAATGTATTTTATAGAACCACCATTTAAGGAGTTTCATAAAAACCGGATCCGGTCCAGCCAGCCAGCGAGATGCACCTTTGAGATAGAGTTTTTTCCGGCAACATAATTTACTAGTACTTGAGAGTCACCATATATTGAGACATCATGGAGGTCTAAAAAGAGACAAAAGCTCAAGAGTCCAGAGAGAGCCATCACCTCGACCATCATGTTTAAACCTCTTCCTCCGTTCCAATGAATGGAGAAAGAACTGTCTTCATCAGTCACTATATGAAAACCACAGCCGCAAAAATTGTTCTGTTCGGCCCCATCAAAAAAAGCTCTGGGCAGAGAGGAAGGCATCTTTTGAGAATTTGAATCCTGTGACAACTTTATCAAAGGGGAGGATGATGGAATATCCTCATAAAATGCACAAATGTTGAAGAAAATATCCATCAGCGGAGATCTTTTATTTTTGAAGATAAAATCATTCCGCCACCTCCAGATACACCATAGTGTAATGATAAAAATGGATCACCAAGGAACATTTTGCTTACTACACCAAATAAAAGCGTCCATGATCGACAAGGGAGGATCGAATTGAAACCCATAAAACTTTTCCAAGAGCATCCAAATATGTCGAGATTTCTTACAGAGTAAAAAAAGGTGAGAGATGTCCTCCTCCGCAGAACTACATAAGGGACATAAGCCTGGACCCAACCAACCACGTTTTTTTAAATTCTCCCATGTCAGATTTTTATTATGAAATGTCAGCCAGGAAAAGTAAACCATTTTAGACTGACATCCAGTTTTCCAGAAAATGCTTGGGAAAATATAGGTACTTGGATGCCGACTATCAGAAATCAAAAGCTGATATATATCCCTAATGTTGATATGGAGTTCCGCCATATGAGGTAGTCATGATCAATTGATCAAAAAAACCCACCATTTTTGAGCTTTGATTTTATATGATCCCATGATAAAGCAAGTTCCACCGGCATATTCAGACATTTAGCCTCACACCAGATAGGAAAAGGGCCTTGCCATCTGCTAATCAGACCATCCCAAAAGAATATGCCCTTCCTGTGCAAAAAATCCAACAAAAAGTCTGGAACACATATCTCCTCCTTTCCACACAGAAAGGTGTCTCTTCCAACCAGAATCCTATCTCCCGATTGAAACCGCCATATCAGATTCTTCAGAAACAATTTCTCAACTTTGCGCAGACTCAACCATATCGGAGATCCATGAGCAGGGCCAATGCATCCTTTTCTGATCCAATAGGAAAGGTCTTTTCTTCCCAGATATTTATCCTGAATAATCAAACTCCATATACCTTGATCATATATACCCCTCCATAATGACTTGCAGAGCAGGGCCTTTCCAAATGAATGCATGTCTAAAAGACCCCAACCACCAATGCTTTTTGGAGCAGATATAAAAGAGAGTTTCAAGAGATGAAACTTCCTTTTCCCAGTCTGTCCACCCCAAATAAAATTGGCGGTGAGTCTGTTCATAGATTGGATGATGCTCGAAGGAAGATAAAAGAGGTGAGCCTGGTACACAGCCAGTTGATTCAAGACCGATTGCGCCAAAACAACCCGCCCAGCCAATGAAAGACATCTGAATTCCCACGACGAAATCTTCTTGAAATATCGTTTAGGAATCCATAGCCAATCAGATCTTGAATAACAATGAGTCTTTAACATGAAACCCAGGTATTTGATACCCAAGCTAATGGATTGCACTTCATAACCATACAAATCTGACAACCATGGCAGTCTTCTTGATTAATATCACTGTGATATATTACGGACTTCGAACCATTTACCTGTAATCCTGATGCCTTTTGAAAATTGTGGAGAATATCATAGTAGCACAACCAAGTGAGTCTGCATAAGATGCCGAACAAAATAACATCACCAACGAATAGATTGTGGGAGATAGAGATGTTCCGACATAATTTCAACGGGGAGCACCTATTTTCATCTACTGCCTTGTTTATGTGCAGACTAAGAGAATTCATGGCCAATATGAATAAAAGAGGAGACAGAGGACATCCTTGACGGAGGCCACGAGAAGCAAGGAAGAAGGCCGTAGGCATTCCATTGACAATGACAGCATAATTTACCTGTTCAACGCAAGCCATGATCCAGTTGATCATGTTTGCTCTTAAACCCACCTTTGCTAATAAACATCTAATGAAAGCCCAATCCATACAGTCGTAGGCTTTGCAAAGATCAATTTTCAGGATGACAGCATCACATTTTTTCTCCCGAATGGAAAAAAGACCTTCTTGAGTTGTAGCAACCGCATCTAAGATGTTCCTCCCTTGCAAGAAAGCATGTTGATTCTTAGATAAGTGAAGAGACTAGGTTCCTTTGATCCTGTCAGCTATAATTTTTTATATAATTTTATATGAAATGTTACATAGAGAAATAGGATGGAAATCCGAGAAAGAGAAGGCATTTTCTTTTTTAGGAATGAGGGCAATATAGGTGGATGTAGTCTTCTGATTAATGCAGCCCGACATTCTGGATTCTTCCACCATTTTCAGCAAATCAGATTTGATAATGTCAAAAAAATGATAGAAGAATTCTATTGACCATCCATCCGGTCCAGGACATTTGTCCTTTTTAAAGATCTTTAAAGTTTTCAACAATTCTTCCTCAGTAACAGGTTGAAAGATCTGATCATTAATGTCGTCGTTAAACATCCGAGGATACAACTCAATTCCCCACAGGATATCCCGAAAAGACCTGTCATCTATTCTCTTATATTGATTTTCAAAAAACCTCATAGCCTCCCTTGAGATTTCCTCTTGAGAATACAAGAAGCCCCCCTTTCCATCGCTGATTTTCCAAATAGAATTTTGCTCCCTTCTAGCGCTCGCATATCTATGAAAAAACTTAGTGTTTTTGACTCCTTCCCTCAACCACATGACCCTACTCTTCAACCTCCAAGATAATTCTTCTTATTCTAATATCTTGGATTTCTTTCTTTGTAACTCATTTATGAAACATCGTTGCTGAAAAGATATGCAATTCGATGCCATGGCATCCAAAGCATCATCTATTACTTTTTGGATTTTCCGTAACATCAACCTGTTAGATTGTCTCTTCTTGAATTGCCAATCTTTAATCACCTTCCTAATAATGTCCATTTTTTCTCTGAAAGACATATTCAAAAAGCGAGGATTAGAAGGCAGCCATTCACACCAGAGATTATTTATGAGAGCATTGAAAGTCGGATCCTCCAAGAATGTCCTATTGAATTTGAAAGAATAACCCTTTCTAAAACCTTTTTCCTTCCATCCCATCACAATCGGACGATGATCGGAAATAAACACCCTTTCTATAGATGAGCAGGGCATGCCCATTTTATCAATCAAACTAACATCAAGGATAAAACGATCAAGGCGTTTCGCGACGTAGGTCTCTCCAGACCTTCCATTTTCCCACGTCGGAAACATCTGAGCTGGGATGATATCCACAAAATTTCTACACAGCAGCTCATTTTTAAGCATTTCGCCAAAGGGTCCTTTCTCTGATTCGATCCCCAAATTTCATCCATATTTAGAGTAAAATTGAGGTCCCCTGCAATCAATAGATTTTCAATGTCAAGAATCTTAGATTCAAAAAGCTTCTTCCAGAAAGGCTCTCTATTCCTGTATGGAGCATAAACATTTATAATATTTATGGAGAAATTTTGACCCCGGATCTGAGCCGAAATCAAAATTCCCGCCGTGCACTTGTAAGTTTTAGCCATGATCCAAACCGGATCCCAAAGGAAAACTAAACCACCGGAGAGTCCATTACAATCAATAGCCGATATATACCAAGAAGGGAACATCTTTCTAAAATAGGAAATGGAAACAAAAGCTGTATGCATAGATTCCTGAATCAAGATAATCTTTGGACTAATAGAGGTGAAAAGATCTCTTAACTCCAAAAAAAATTTCCCCGCCCCCAACCCCCTAATGTTCATAGATAACAAAAAATTCATTTAGGGAGCTTCTCGGCCCTGCTTGCTCTAAGAGGCCTCTAGTCTGTCATATCAATAATAGGAACATCAAAAAGCGATAAGTTGCGGATACCCCTGCCAGCGCCTTCCCCCCGACCACGAAAGTGTCTACTGCCCCTTCCATTTTTTCTCCTAACTGTAATGTTGCTGGCAGAGTCGGGACTAATGAAGGGAGAGGTCTTAGATCCAGGCTTATGTATAGTAAGAGATTTTCAGTTCCAGCGACTTCTTTGAAAGCAAGAAATCTAAAGCACTGCCAATAGAATTAGTCGGAGAAGAAATCAGAGAATTAGCTGGGGTGGGAGAAATCAAAACATCCTTTCCTTTTCCCAACAGAGAGCAATACAAATTAGGTGCAGGCGAAGAATGATCAGGGAGAGAATCGCAGCTACTGATAAGAATGGGATGAGGAACCGGGGGTAGGTTAGGAACCTCATGATCAGAGATCGGTTCAATAGGATGGGAGGGCCGGAAAGGAATCGAAAAAGGAGCATCCTCTAAAGGGGGCATTGAAGGGGATATTGGATCCACTGGAGCAGGAGGTTCCGATGGCGGAGGGAGGCCATGAGGAAAAGCAGGAGATGATACCAAAAAGTCCTCCGATCCATAGGAAGACCGACTCTTCAACGATGGAAAAGAATCCGAAACTGGGAAGGGGGAGGACCCCTTACCATGACGATTCTGCCTATAAGAAAACCGTTGGGGGCAATTCTTAATCAAATGACCCGTGAGGTGACATGCCAAACATCTAAACGGAATCCCCCAAAAGTCCAACCTCTGCCTGATATTCATATTCTCCCAGGAAATGTCAATATGAACCGGAAAACCTCCCCCGAAAGGTTTGTCAATCAGAACCCATGCCACTCTCTTATCCTTCTCTCCAAGACACCATGGGTCTACATATACGCACTTACCTATAGCATTCCCAATCTCAAACAAAGTTTCTTTTGACCATAATTCCAGCGGCAAACTAGGAAGTTTAACCTAGATGAAGTGGTAAGGGAGTATTCCTAAGCGGATTAAAACCCAAGTACCATCTCTGCAGAACCAGGGAGCTTCGGTTGAAAACCCAAGCGTTGAGAGGGATGAAATCTCTTTTCATTCTAAAAGAGGTTTGAGATTTGATCCCTCTCAGCTCTTGGTAGATCTGAAGTTAAGATGGATCTAAGCTAGTTTAACACCCCTAGCCTTTAAATAGGCTATATTCTTGTTTGAAGTTATTTTTATTTTAACATAGGGTTATTCTTATTTTTATTTTATTTTGACCAAGTCAAAATATTTATGGGACATTACATTACAACATCTCTACCAATCCCTAAATATTTCATTGCTCTCTCTCTCTCTAATGAAGGAGATGTATAATTTGTAAGTTTAAACCTTCATATATTTGATCTCTCTCAAAGCTTAATAGATTAGAGTAAAATTGATTTAAATAAATAAGTTAAATTATATATATATATTGAAAAATAAAAGAGTTATCAAATAAATATCAAGATTGAGATGGATCCATGTTTGGTATACATATAATTAAATAAAGTGAATTTATTTATTTATTTAAAATTTATATTTTGTATTTATTTAAAAATTAAAAAGAAATTATAAAATAAATATCAATGTAAACTCATCTTCTTACCAAAATTTTGATATTTTTGAAAATAATTTATTTTTTTGGTGTAACCATAAGTACTTTTTCATTTTCAAGTATAATATATATGGAATATTGGAATGTGTGTGAAAGAGAATATATTAAAGTATTTTATTTTATGTGGGTACTAAATATTTTTTTAATATTACTTGTCAACTTCATATTAAACATGGAAAGAATTATACTTCTCTCAAGAGGTGTATTCTATTTTATGTGGGCATATAGGGAGAGAGAGGTGTATTCTATTTTATGTGGGCATTAAGAGAGAGAGAGGGGTGTATTCTATATATTTTTATATTATTATTACTTTTAAATATCTTTTGTCAACTTCATATCAAACATAGAAAAATACACTTCTCCCTCAAATGTAAAAGTTTTAATTAAGAGTGTGTGTGTGTGTAGAGAGAGAGAGAGAGAGGTTGATGGTCTAAGTTGAAATAAGCCACATGTCAACTCTATAGTTAGCATGGAAAGAATCACACATCTCTCTCATATTACATTGTAAACACTTAATTAGTTTGTGTGTCTTTGGAAAATGAGTATATTTTCACCATGCTAGTAAATACTAGGATTTTATGCTTAAAAAGGGTCTACAGTCAGCGTCCAAGTTGGAACCCTCAACCATAGCTAGAAGCACCTGCTGCCCCGACCATGCATGTAATTGAGCATTTGGTGGAGGTAGTCGTGAAATCCAAAGTTAAAGAAATGAAGTGTTTTTTAGCTAACAAAGGTTTTTTTTTCTTTGTTGGTCTTCCCCATGGTTTGTTTCCTTCATCATCCTCACAAGATCTCAAAATTGGAGGTAAGAAGCCATGGGGTGATTATCCATTTGTGGACTATGACTCATCAGTTGTCTCGAGGGTGGGGATTTATCAAATATTTTTGGGTCTAGGAATGTAACTCGTGCAACACCGAAAAAAGATGTGATTGGAGGAAAAACGGAGAAGTGCTCTACCCCCCTTAAGATCCAAAGCAAAAAGGGTTTATCACCACTAGATCTCTTGTAGGAAAAGACACGGAGTTTTGCATAGAAACCCTAGTGGCCTCTCTCCCTAAGTCGACCCCAGAATAAAGATAGACGGAAAAAGGAGTCATTCAGGAGTGTTGTAGGGAAGGGGAACATAAGGAGGAACAAGCCCAAGGAATATGCAAAAAAAAGCTCAGAAAAAAAATAATAATAATAATAATAAATAAATAAATATAAAATAATAAAATAAATAAATAAATAAATATAAATATAAATAAATAAATAAATAATAAATAAAAAAATAAAATAAAAATAAAATAAAAATAAAAAAAAAATAAAAATAAAATAAAATAAATAAATAAATAAAATAAAATAAAAATAAATAAAAATAAAAAATAAAAAATAAAATAAGAAAAAGGAGAGGGTTTTGAAGAGCGAGAGCGAGTCTATCCAATACAGTCTTTGTGTTGGGGACGACATGGAAATGAATGAAGTAGTAGAGCTGGCTGAAAAATCTTTAGTTAGAAAAGCAAGGAAAAGGGTTTTCAGTGTGGAAACCTTAGAGGCATGGAGAGACCAAAATGTTACTCGTAAGGTCTCGGCCTCCCTAGAGGTTCGACATATGGAAAAGAGATCAATCCATCTGATATGAAAGAACCGAGTAGATGCAGAGACGATTAGTGAAGAAGTGTGTTTTATAGATTCTACTCCAATGGCTTTCAAGCCTTGGACGCTTTCTTCGACGCCCGAAGAGAGAGAATGGATGTAATTCCTATCTGGGTTTCATTGTCAAGGCTGCCTATGCATATGTAAAACACACAAAGCTTTACAAACATTGACAACAACATGGGGAAATTTCTAGGGTCAGATTACTCCTATAAGGAAACAAAGGACTTCTTAGTAGCTAGAATACTCGTCAATTTGGATCTAAGGAAAAAATTATACCAAACAATGAATATTGCTAAGGAGAAGGAATGGTTGGTGGATATGGACTATGAGGGGATCCCCTTTAGATGTATCAAATGCCACAAGTATGGCCAACTATCAGGAAGTTTCTCATTACATTTCAACCCGAAACCATTCCACCTACAACCTAATAAGAAACAGAGAAAGTATGGAGAAGCATCGAGCTTAGTTGATAGCAAACAGAAAGAAGGAGACCAACATGAAAAGGTGATGACAACTAGTCTGGGAGTACAAATGGAGGAGGGGAAGATTTCAGGTGAGCAAAGATAGGGTACACACACTCCAAGAGCAGTGATGGAACAACATGCAACAGATAAGAAGCATCATTCAAGGGTCGACGGATCCAAGGAAGAAGTGGCTATGGAAATCATCCCTGAGGGAACTATTCAACCAATATCACATCTTGAGAGAGTTGAGGGAATAGGCTTACATCCAGAGGAAGTCGTGGGCATGGTAACATATTTGGAGAAAGGCATCAACCTGAAGGTTACTCCTCCTCCTTTCTCTTCTGATTCTTTTTATTCATGTACTTTCGCAAATGTGGAAATGAGTCAGGATAAGATCCATTGGAATCGAAAGATTGGAGATATTCAAAACCTAGTCATTTCTCTATCGTTGCATAAAGTATCCTATAAGATTTCAGGAGCCTCTGATGGGTGCTCCTCTCCAATTATGTCCACCGGCTCTAAATCCTCTGAAGGGATCGGTGTAAACTTCATCTGATATAACTTGAGATCAAGGAAAATTGGGAAACACCCTAGGGTATTCGAGGATGGTTTAGGTCTCAACCTAACACCGCCTTTCCTAGAGACAGGCAGGAGTAGAAATTCAAATATTTCACTTGCTCAAGCTAGAGCTAGGAAGGAACTAGCTTCTGGTAAACAATCTTCCATGGATAGGTCCCTTAGAGTGTTGAAGGCCCAATGTGTGGTATCTCAATGATTGTTCTCTCATTCAATTGTAGAGGGTTAGAAAGTAACCCCAAAAAACTTGCTTTCAAAAGGTTGGTCCAGTCAGAAGACCTGAGTTTATTTTTCTACAGGAAACTTTAGGGGAAGGGGACCATGCATTTGGCTTTCTTGGAAATATTTTTCCATACTCGAGATTCATTGGCTCAGATGTCAGGGGGCACTCTGGGGGGTATGGATTTGGGTTGGGATACCCAAAATATTCAAGTCAAAGGTACATGGAGCATCCCTTATGGCTTGGGGATAGAGGGTTTCTCGATGGAACTGAGAATGAGCTTCACTTTCCTAAACATCTACGATTCACATGAGGAGCGGGTGGGGTTTTGGACTGACCTTTTTGGGAAGTCATTTTCAAGAGAGAAAAATTGAATATGGGAGGGGACCTAAACTTCTCACTGTGAGTTGTTGAATCCTAGGGTGAGCAAGCCAAATCAGACATTCTGATTGATTTCTTCATTTATTACCTCGCCTCTTCCAACCTAAATTAATTCAAACCCCATTAGAATAAATCCCACTTCCAGAAATCAAAGAGCAGGTCATGAGAGAGTGGCCAAACACATAGACAGGTTTCTACTTGCTTGGTGCACCGACATAGTCTTCTCTGTCAATGGGTTGGGGTGGGAGGTGATTCTAATCATTCTCCTATTTTGTTAGAGTTAAAGGGGCAATCTCGAAAGTTGACTAGTCCTTTTAAAATGAATGTTGGGTCGCTACAGGATGAAACCCTCATATCCGTAGTCAACAATAACTTGAGACACTTTGATTGGAATGCAGATAATAGCTCAACAACTCAACAATTTGCATATAATCTCAAATAAGTAAAAATTTTGACAAAGGAATGGGCTGCACAAAGAGGATCAGGGAGGAGGAGAAATTATCAGAACATCGAAACATAGCTAACCCTGATGGTTGAATCAAATGACAAAGGCTTCAGAGATCGAGCCTCCAGAGAGGTTTTGGGAAAGTTAATCTCAAGGAAAAATGATATCTTGGCAACCAAGGAAGTTGAATGAAGGTTAAAAAGTAG
This sequence comes from Pinus taeda, assembly GCA_000404065.3. NCBI lineage: Eukaryota > Viridiplantae > Streptophyta > Pinopsida > Pinales > Pinaceae > Pinus > Pinus taeda. The sequence continues at coordinate 148,593 of APFE030935651.1, forward strand.
AGCCATCTAGTTAGAAAATGGAGATGAGAACAGAAAAAATTCTAGGCTTGTGCCAAGAGTAGAAAGATGGAAAATACAATATGGAGAATGAAAGATCATCTAGGAAGGGAAATCTTGGAATTTGAAGGATTGGTTACCATGGGCAGAGACCACTTCAAAATCTTGTATTTAGCTCCTGAAGGAACCACAATAGTTGAGATAATCAGAGTTGCAAATTATTTTCCTTGTTTTGTGTAAGTGGAAGAAAGTCGGGATCTAATGGAGGAAGTCTATGAAGAAGAACTCAAATCAGTGCTTACCAGCTTCCATAAAGATAAGAGCCCTAGTCCAGATGGATGGACTATTGAGCTCTTTTTGGAGCTCTTTGACCTTCTAGGGGGGACACCTTCTGCAAGTGATCGATGAATCCAGACAGGAGGGGCGTATTCTCCACCCTTTAACTCAACTTTCATAGCATCAATCCCAAAATTCGATGATCCCTCCTCCTTTTAAGATTTTCAGCCTCTCTCTCTATGTAATTGTATATATAAAATCATTTCCAAAGTGATAGCCCAGAGAATTAAGCCTATTCTTTCAAAATCTATATCATGTGAGAAATTTTCTTCATGGAAGGAAAATACATGAGGCCATAGGGGTCACCCAAGGAGGTCTTCACAACATTAAAACAAAGAATCTGAAAGGAATTATCTTCAAACTTGACATGTCTAAGGCATATGGCCATGTCAACTGGCCTTTTGTCTATATCATTCTTACAAATGTGGGCTTTGAGGTGCCATTTAAAAATTGGATTATGAGTTGTATGATGTATGTGTCCTTTGTGGTGCTCATAAATGGAGCAAAGTCTCCCTTCAAAGAAGAGAGGGGGTTTAGATAAGGATGCCCCTTGTCCCCGCTTTTGTTTTTGATCTATGCAAAGGGCCTAAGCAGAATGCTAGAAGCGACAAAGCGGAGAAGGGATTTTCAAGGTATCAAGGTGGTACAAACTTTTCCCATCTCCCGTCTCCTCTTTGTAGAGGATGTCCTAATATTTTGTAATGGTACACTTATATATATTCAATGCCTTCATGAAATTCTAGATTTGTTCAATGGAGCAACTGGTATGCTTATTAATGCCATGAAATCCCCCATCATTATCCACAATCTGGAGGATCAAGATATAAATAACATCAGAACCTTCTTCCCATATGAGAATGTAACCTTTTAATCAAGCTTGAAATACACGGACTTCCATCTGAAGCCTAATTGATACAAGATAGAAGACGGGTATTTGTTGTTAGCAAAATTGGAGAAGAGACTCTCTTGTTGGAGTCATAGATGGCTCTCTCGAGCTGGTCAGCTAGTCATGGCAAAATCAACTTTAGAAGCTATACATAATTATTGGATGACTTTGGCATGGATTCCCAAAGGAGTCCTAAAAAAGTGAGAAGGATCTATTTCAAATATCTCTGCGAAGGGACCCTAGACAATAATGTGTTTCCTTGGGTAAAATGGTCAAGGATTGCAAATCTCAAATTGTTGGGAGGTTAGGGTTTAAAAAACATCTTCTTGTTTGCTAAGGCCCTGGCAGCCAAGTCTAGGTAGAGGCTCCTGTCTACAAACAACCTATGGACTAAGGTTGTTTATCGGAATATTAGTCCTCTATCCCTAGAAAACAAGATCGGTCTACTTAATAAATCAAAAGGCAATGTATCAAGTGTGTGGCGAGCAATGTTAAACTCCTTCAATCTGATTGCAATAGACCTCGCCTAGAGGATTGGGAATGAGCAGTGGTTACATCTGGGTTGTGACCCTTGGCCAGGCAGCTATGTCAATCATATCCTGTCTCAAGATCTAATCCTATACTTGCACGATGATGGATACACATGGTTGCACCAAGTAGCTAACTCGGAGGCCACCATGTTGTGGTTTCAAGGGTGGCACACAGTGGAATAGTTGAACTTGCCAATGGAGTTCAAGGATGAATGGAGGCATTTCCTGGAGGCCCTCTCAAGGGCACATATCAGATTAAATGAGCAAGATGATGAATTAATAAGGACCTCAACTCCTCATGGCATTTACACTCCAAAAATGGGATACATTCACTTAATGACACAAAACCAACTGGAAACTCCAGAATGGTGTGGAAGGCTAAATGCCCCCAAAAACTGAAGTTATTAAGATGGTGCATAATGGAAAAAATGTACCCACATGGGAAATAATACAACGACGGTATATGGTTGGGCCTCGATGGTGCGCTCTATGCAAGAATTCCAGTGAAACTTTAACCACCTTTTTGTTACATGTCCTTTTACACTAAGTTTGGAAAGAGTGTAGGGAGATCTTGTGCATGTCGTGTAGGTGGAATGAGGAATTTTTTGTTGCGTCTTGGAAAATTTGGGAGCAGGACCAGGCCAACATACCTATTCGAGCACTTCCCCTCATCATTAGTTGGGGTGTGTGGATAGCTCGAAACACTGATCTCATCTAAGAACTTTCTTCATCCCTGAGGAAGCTTGCATTGGAGAGCCTTGCCATTCTCAACCATTACCTACATTCTAAATCCTCGCAATAAATCATATTCATTAGGGAGGAACCAATTGATAAATATATGCCTTGGGGTTACTTTGATGGAGTAGCAAAAAATGAAGGGAACCAAGCAGGAGGGGGATTTATTCTCCATCTTTCTAAACAACAATTCTTTCACATTAAAATAGGCTTTGGAAATGGCAATAATAACTGGGAAAAATCCATGGCTTGTAGGTATTTGATTGCTTATTCCAGGGAGAAGGGTCGTGACAAACTTCAATTTTTTGGTGACTCTGTGTTGGTTGTTAATTGGGTTAATGGAGTTCAAAATGCATACAAATTTACTTGGACAACATTGTGATAGATATTAGAAGATTATTTATTGATTTTGAATACTTCTCTTGCATGCACATATACAGGGAAAGAAACAGGGAAGCAAACAAGCTTTCTAAGGAAGCCCTTCTTCTGGATAGGGAAATCTAGCAAGTGGCTGAGTATCATGGTCCAGATCATTTTTAGTTTTACCACATACCATATGTGGACAAGGCACAATTTTTGGGGGGCTCAGACTAGCTCCACGCTACAACACGTTTTGGCTTTTGGTTCCTTTAGTACTCATTTACACAAGTGTCTTTATGTCTGATGGCAATGGTTTTTTTGGCATTGGTCCCCTTGACAATGTGTATATGCAGTTGACTCTCCACTAGAGGTTCAATATTGACACAGGCACAGTTTTTGTATTTCACCCTTGTGGCATTTTGGAATAGAAATCGGCTTGAATGGTTTTTGTGGTACACTTTGACTTATGCTTGGATAGAATTGTATTTTTTGGTTATGTTTACTTTAGAGATGGGCTTCTTGCTCACCAATGTTCAGTTTGGGACAACATGAGAAATGCACCTGCACAATGCATCTTCTAAATGTAATTTTGATATGAATACTAATGAAATTACGGTTTTTTCTTTGGAAAAAATAAATAGTTTGTGTTTGTGTGTATGTATTTTTTTTTTTTTTTAACAAGATGGATAGAGATTTCCATAAAAACTATCTGGTTTGAAGGCTAGAACGTTTTACGTAGCATGCTCTTTTTATTTTTATATTGAACTGTGGACACAAAACTAGGATTGGCCTAGCTTCCCTCTGGTTACATACGGAAATTTTGAACATGATTTCTTATATAATCTCCAAAAATTACCTAACAACGTCACAAAACTACATTGCATAACTAAAAATACAAAGTATACTACCCTTCACCTTCTTGTTCAACACTTCAATGCCTTGAATTATCCATTCTTTAATTTGGCTTTTTTGCGTGGGTGTTATCAATATATTGAATAATAATATCCTCATGGAATAGGTTTGTAGATTGGCTCTTCATTATCATTAATTAAATACCCTTGTTCTAGAATCGTGCCTTTATTGGCCAATAGATTGGCACTTGAATTCAAATGACGCTTTATGTGATGAATTCTATGTAATCTTTATCTAGAAATTTAATCTTAGTTGCATTACCAGATTTTGGTCACAGTCATGTTGAAGCTTGCAAACTTGTTGACTTACAACCATAGAGTCTCCTAACACCTTTAGTTGGCGAATTGACTTTGAAATGGATAAATCAAGGCCCTGCCATAGAGCTAATGTTTCAGCGTGATTGTTTGAAGATGTCTCAATCCCCCAAGCATATTGTATCTCCTTTCTCCATCAAGGCGAAGAATAACCCTTCCCGCTCCAGCTTCCTCAGTGTCTATATGTATGTTATATAAAGTTATGTTGAAATATTTAGTTATGATAAATATTGAAATAGAATTTTTTGTTTTTGTAAGTTGAGTATGTCCTTTTCTATTAACATAAAAACAATATTTACAGAGATCTTGGTGGTCTCACCCCGCCCCGAAGGGAAACCGGGTATCTTGACCAAACAAAAGTTTCCCCAACAAAACACAAGTTAAAGTATCTAGCTGATCAAAACCATATGTCATGTTCAGAAATTGTTTCGGTATCTATACTGATTCCTATATCCTACGTTCTATAGATAGAATAGCTACAGAATACATGCCTACAGTGAAACAGAAAAAACTAGACATAATGTGAGAGCAAAAAGGGGGCATTGGAGCTCTACTTATCAGGCTCAGCTTGCTGGACTGATTCCTTCTTAACCAGCACTCCGCTTGCCACGAGCTGATTCTGCAGATCCTCCAGTCTTTTTTCTTGCAGAAGCATGGTGATGACTATGTCTTTCAATTCCTTTTTAACATTTGGAAGACTCTGAACCATCTCTGCCATCTCTTTGGCTACCTGTTCTAAGGCTTTTGCCATAAGCCTTTTCATGACCCAATATAAGTGGAGGGATTGCTTATAGAGGGTCATTCTCCCTCTGGTGTGGCCAGGGTCAGGCATAATGGCACTCCAGTCTTCCATCTCTTCTTCAGAAGGAGCCTGAATGGCTTCTTCTTCCCAGTGCTCCATGATTCTTCTGACCTTGGGGTTAGAATTCAACCTGTAATCCTGCTCTGCGATTCCAATTCTGTCTGCAATTGTTTGTCGTGTTTGCCGATCATCATTACCCGCATCTGATTCATAATCCGCCTCTGGGGTTGGGCTGCACTGCCGCCCTCTCCTTCCTCTTCTCGTCGCCGGGTCCCTTCTTTGGCGTCCACCACGGCCTCTTCGACCTCTGCCTCCTTTGCCTCTGCCGCGTGGTCCACCCCTGTTTCCGCCTGTGGAGCGGCCTTCGCCTTCCGCTGCATGCTCACTATCCTCCTCTGGCAGACGTTTCCACCGCGTTCTCCATGGGTCCTCGGCCTGAATTCCTTTCTGCTCGTCGCTCTCCTCCTCAGAAATCTCCAGAACCTGTCTATTTCGATTACCTGCATCCTCCACTTTTTGTTTGCCCTTCTTGTCAGCTGCGGGATTGCGCTGGTCTTCAGGCCCCCCCCTGCACGTCCATCGTCTCACACTTCCACTTCCTTCCGCCTCCATTTGTCTCCGTCCTCTGTAAACTTCACCACCTTCTTGCCTTACGGGATCCTCCAGACTGCACCAGCTCTCAGGGAAACGACCGGCAGGTGTCGTGCATTCCTCATAACCCAAAGCCCGTCACTTCCTTTGCTCTTTAAATGCAGCTGTGCTTTGGTATCATTACCGGAGTTATGGTTCCAGACAGTCCCAAGGCCCTCGTCATGATGGCACCTCCACCTCGCCGCCCTTCCGTCCTGTCCCAGAGACATTCCACCTGCTCGACTGATCCAAACCTTCCTCTGCCAGCCGCTCCACTTCCCTATTGCATTCATATCTTGATCGCTGTCGACAGTGACCCTCGTCGTGCGCCGCCAGAACTTCTCCGTCCTCATTGCCAGCTCATCCAGCCAGATCGGGCGCTTAGTTACCTCCTGTAGGAAGCTTGGATGCTTCTTCATGATCCTGTTGTAAGATTGTTTTGAGGCCATCCCAGCTGTGATCCCTCTCTAAAGAAGACCAACTTCGATCCAGATTACTGCCTGCTTCCTTGCTACCCCAGTTTGTGAGGAAATCTGCTGCCTTGTTCCCATCTCGTCGAACATGCTTGATGATTTTATAATCAATCTTGTTTAGCAATGCTTCAATGTCTTTGATGATGGATGTTGTTCTCCAACTTTTAGCCACTTTATCCCACCTCTACCCATCCTTGAGTTTCCGCAACATTTCAATCGTTATTTGCGAATCCCCTTCTATTTCCAGGTTCGGGTACCTATTTCTTACAGCTATGCTCAGGCCCTCGTGAACAGCCCAAAGTTCAGCTTCATTGTTCGTCATCTCTCCTCCCCATTCTGCAAAAACCCATCTGGTTTTCCTTTCTCCATCCCGGAAGATACCTCCAAGACCTGCCGGACCTGGGTTACCCTTTGATGCTCCATCGAAGTTTAGTTTAATGGAGTGTTCTCCAGGGTAGATAAAACGACTTGGACTTTGAATCTGTGGATTTCTTTGTTTTTCCTTTCTTGGATAGAGCAGACTGAATTCAAGGTTTAGCAGTGAGGCTATTCTCCCTTCCTGTTGGTCCATCTTCCAATCGTCCTCCTCCCACCTGTCGGAGAGCACAGTTTCCCTGATTGCTTTCCTTATCTCTTCCCACACTTTTTCTGGTCTACTTTTTTGCCCCCCTAAAATTTTTTTTATTACGTTCCTTCCATATGAACCAGATTACAAAGCCCACTGCTAGGCTCCATATTCTTCTGACCACTTTACTTTGGAATTGTCCTGTTCCCCATTGACCTATGGTCAATCGAATGTTCGTCTGGTCTCTCATTGTCCTACAGAAAAGATCTCTGATCTTTTCCCATATGTGTTCTGCAAAAGGACACGTATTTAGAAGATGTTCTTGATTCTCTGCATCTCTATTACACAGGCTGCATCTGGACGGGCCTTGGAAACCCCTCTTAATAATTTTATCCCATGTTAAAATCTTTCCTTTTCTGACCAACCAGGCAAAGATTGTAACTTTTGGCCACCATTTTCCATCCCATATCTTCTTCCAAACTTGATCTTCTTCCTCCTGATTCTGCCTTGTGGTCAGGAAGTATGCTTCCTTAACTGTGAAAGACCCTCTCATTGTTTTGCCCCATCTCAGGATGTCCTCTCCAGTCCTGTTTCGTATTTTCCGGAGGTCCATTTCTCTTAAGTATTCTTCCTCTATTTCCCTATTTATGTTGTCGGTCCATTCTCCCAGTTTTTTCCACTTTCTCCACATTTCCCTGTTCGCTTCTTCCACCCAATAGTCCTTTACATTGTTCAACCCTAACCTCTGAGCTCTCTATTGCAAATCTTGAAGGGTTTGTATTGCATTCATCTTTCTTTTTTGCTGCCATCCCTCTTCCCAGAATTTCGCTTTTTCTCCTCCCCGAATCTCCCAGAAAGCGTGTTGTTCAATCAGATCTCTGTTCTGGCTGGCCAGGTTCCATATGGATGATCCGTTTGGGGTGGATTGGATTCGTAGTTTTTCCTCTGTTTGCTCCGGCATGTTATATTTGTATTCCCAGATCTTCTTCCATACATCTGTCCCTCCTTGCAGCCACCTCCACCATAATTTAGACCCAAGAACCTTATTTAAAGTTTCAGGATCCCTCACCCCCAAACCTCCTTCTTCCTTCCTTTGGATCAGATGCCCAGGAAACGAGGGCCCATTTTCTCTGTTGAGCTGGTCCTCCCCATATAAACTTTCCAAAGATCTCCCTGAGCTTTGCACAGACTCCTTTCGAAGCTGCTCTTATGGATAGGGTATATATTGGAATTGACTGGAGAACTGCCTTTAGGAGGACTATACGACTGGCTATGTTCATAGATCGGAACGCCCAGTTTGATAACCTCCTCTTTATTTTGTCAAAGACCTCCTGCCAATTCTTCATGCGTGTTGGATGGATGTCCAGTTGATTGCCTAAATACTTTGTGGGAAGTTCTCCTTGTTTGAATCCCAATGTTCTTGTAAGATGAGCTTTTATTGCCTCCGGGGTATTAAAAATGAAGGTACACGATTTATCCTTGTTGATCTCCATGCCAGATGCTTCTGAAAAGACCTCCAAAACTTCCTTGATTATTCTGACTTCCCTGAGGCTGACTTCTCCGAATAGCATTATATCATCAACAAATTGCTGATGTGTGATGGCTAAATTGTTTCCCCAGAGCTTTAAGCCTTTGAGCTTATTTCTCCTAGATTCTCTTTTTATGATTCGCCCAAGACCATCTGCTGCCAGTATAAAAAGAAAGGGTGATAAAGGATCACCTTGCCTTATCCCCCTAGAGGCGTTTAAGGGTTTTAAAGGATTACCGTTGACCAGGATTGAGAACAAGGGGGTGGAGATCATACTGAAAATCCAATCAATCCATCGCTTTTCAAAACCGTATGCTTCCAGGACCGCACAGAGATATTTCCAGTTCAGGCGATCATAAGCCTTTGAGAGGTCTAGCTTGATCATCATTCCTTTCCTTTTATGTTGATTGAGGGAGTGAATCATTTCTTGGGCTACCACTAAACCATCTAGAATTTGCCTTCCTTCAACAAAACCTGTTTGTTCAGGAGAGATAATGCTTGGGAGGAGCGGTTTCAATCTTTTTGCGACCAGCGTTGCAATTATTTTATAAATAACGTTGCACAGAGCAATTGGCTGGAATCCTTGAGCTTCTTCAGAGTTATTATTTTTCGGAATTAAAGTTAAAAAGGTGGCATTCATACCTGACCACATTCTTTGCTTTACCCGGGATTCTTCGACCACTTCCAGAATGTCCTGTCCAAGGAATTGCCAGCCCGCTTGATAAAATTCCGCCGTGAAGCCGTCCGGGCCCGGTGCCTTTCCTTTCTTCATGTTCATAATTACCTCTTCTACTTCTGCTAGAGTTGTTGCGCGCATGAGTCCTTTGTTCTGTTCCTCTGTGATCATCTTTGGAATTTCCTTGCAGATTTGATTAATTGCTCCCCCTCTATCATTCTGGGATTCGGTAAGGATCCCCTTATGGTAGTCATTTAGGACTTGTTCTATTCCATCTTGTTCTATTACTTTCTCTCCAGCTTCATTTTCAATTGAGAAGATTCGATTCCGTTGTCTATGTCGAATCATTGCTTGGTGGAAGAATTTAGTGTTCCTCTCTCCTTCCCGCAACCAGTTTATTCTGGACTTCTGTCCCCATAGGATCTCCTCCTGCTTTCTCCTCTCCTCCAGCTGGCTTATTAATCTGCTCTCTTCCTTGCACTTTTCTTCAGTTCTTCCCTCCAGGATTATTTGCTGCTGTATCTCCTCCATTGCCCTTTCAAGTTTTTGTTTTTCCTCGAAGATATTCCCAAAGTCCTCCTTATTCCATTTTCTGATTTTATGTTTTATTTCCTTAAGTCTTAATTGGAAAGTATGCATTTTGCATTGTCCTCTGACTTGACTTTGTAACCACCATTCTTCCAGTTTATTAAGAAAATCCGGGTTTCTGAGCCAAAAGGATTCAAAACGGAAGGGTTTCTTGCTTTTGATTTTTTTAATGTCAATTTCCAGACTAATCGGCCAACGATCAGAGCCTAAGCCTGGGAGGATTTTGGCCTCTATGAAAACATCTTTATTCGGAACTTGCTCAGAGAGGAGGAATCTATCCAGTTTTGAGGCAATCTGATTCCTGCCACCCCGCCTATTGTTCCAGGTGAATACTCCATTTGATGTTGGGGTATCTACAAGCCTTAAATTTGCTATGAGATCATTGAAGTCTTCCATGCTTGGGTCCTGTCTTCTGATGCCTCCTCGTTTCTCTCCAAGATCTCGGATTAGATTGAAATCCCCGCCTACTATCCATAAGTCCTCTGGGATTAGTTTTCTGACCGCCTGAATATTTCGCATAAACTCTTTTCGGCCCCTGGGGAGATGGGGGCCATATACCCCGGAGATGAGGAATCTTTCCTTCGTTCCTACTACCCTACACACTCCAGACAGGATTCTGGGCAGACTGATCCAATTCTCGAAAGTGACCTCCTCTGAGTTCCATAAAACCGCTAAACCACCTGCTGACCCCTCCGCGTCCTGGGCCATAACTTTAAAATTTGTTTTAGATTTATCCAAAATTTCCTGTATCTGCTGTTGGCTCATTTTAGTTTCTTGAATCAGCATTATACTCGGTTTATCTTTCTTCAACCTCTCCTTCAGGTACCTCTGCTTGCCTCTACTATTAAGGCCCCTTATATTCCAGCTTGTGATGATCATTTACAACTTTTTTGGGTGGGGGGGGTGGGGAGATGAAATACCTCAGACAGAGGTATTACTTTTCCAGAATTCACAAGAGTTTCTCCTACTGTTTGGATCGTCTCATTCATGGGTTTCCTCCCTCGTTTTCTTCCTCCTTTGCCATGTTCGTCCAGTCCTACTGTCTGAGACCCTGACGCTTCTGAAAGTTCCGGTCCAATCTCCGCCGACCCTCCTTTCTTCTCCTTAAATTTTTTATAGGCCTCTTTGTACTGCTATTTTTGAATTTCCGGGATGAATCTCTCATCAAGATGTCGCCATTCTTGCAAGAGTTTTTTCATTATGCGTTCTTCTTCAGTCCCGAGCTCTTTCTGTTTGTCTGACCCTTGTTTCGGTTGCTCTTCTGGTTTCTCCTTATGCTCTCCCATTTCAACTTCTGATTCTTTCATTTGACTGTTGGATTTGCCTAGGGTATTCGTTATGATTTCCATCGGGATTGTCTCCCCATCCGGTTCTTCCTGTACACCTCCTTCTGTCTCCTCTTCCTCGTCTTGGAGGGCTTGAAATTTATTTTGATTTTCCACTAGGATGTTTTTACCTTTTGTTTGCTCTTTTTGTTCCTCGGTCCGTGTCTTTTGTCTTCTGTGGACTTCCTTGAACCCTCTCTCTTCCGTTCCATTTGCAGTTGATTTCCTTTGTTCCTCTTCCATTGTTCTCTTGAGCTCTCCTTCCCTATTCTGGGGGCATTCTCTAAACAGGTGGCCATATTCATGGCACTTCCGGCACCGAAAGGGAATGTGTTCGTAATCTAAAGGTTGTTGCCAAATGTCATCATGGTATTCAACTTCCACAAATTCAGGCAAGGGTTCTGCTATATTCATATATACACAGATCCTTGCGTAAGAGGTGAATTTACCCCTTTTGGTGGATTCAGCAACTTTGACAAAAGCCCCTATTGAGTTTCCGATTCCTTCGAGAATTTCAGGATTCCAGAATTCTGAAGGCAATCCGAACAGGCGAACCCACATGGGAGCTGCAAGCAGTTTTTCTGCATCCGGGTTGTACCTTTCCTCCCAATGCCGCATGAATAACCCTGCATTATTCATAAAATATGGTCCCTCTTCGAAGATTCTTTCCTTATCCTCTAGATTCACAAAAATGACCGTGAAGAAACCCTTTGCGCCCAGTTTCAGGTCGATATGCCCTTTTGGTTTCCATTTCAATTGGATCCATTTTACTAAATCCCTCTCAGAAGGCCAAAAACCTATAAACTTACAGATTAAAGCATGGTCTTTCATATAAGTTTTATATTCTTCCAGTTTGTTGTTTGGAATGACATACCTTGGACGTTTCTGAGCCCTTGGAAGACATCTTCCCCCCATTTTCGATTGCCATTGGTTGCCCAATACCGGAATATCCTCGGCTTTGTCCTTTTGCGGATTTGCTCTGCGACCTCCACTGGATTCCCTGATCACAACGCTTTTAAAGGAGGGGATCTCTCCCCTCCCCGTGGTACCTTCCATGGGTTCCGTCAGGATACAGCGATCACTCTGTGCTTCACTGGCTTATTTCCCTTTACTCAGATAACAAACCAATCCGTATGGGGTCTCCTGCACGATCCCTGACCTTCGCTGATAAAAAACGCTTCTCTGTAGCGTCGACACACTACAAACCCTAACTATCTCTGTTAGAGCTTCTCGTCATCAGAGCGTCGCTAGACCCGACTCCCTCTTGGAGGAAGTGTATTCTTACAAGTACCTAGGAATTGATATTCATCACAAGCTCAACTAGAACCATAGCATTGAGAAAATCATTGAAATAGAATTTTGATTAATAATATTCTTTCTAAATATCAGTGTTAACTAAATGATGAGTATAGAAATAATTACACATCTCCTTTCGTTGGGTGTAGAAAGTGTCTCTAAACATAATAAAAAAATAGATTTTTGATTAATAATATTCTTTCTAAATATCAATGTTAACTAAATGATGAATATAGAAATAATTACACATCTCCTTTCGTTGGGTGTAGAAAGTGTCTCTAAACATAATAAGAAATGCTTTTGCTTCTAATTATTTTTATACATAGGTATTTTAAATAAAGTTATTAGTGAAATGGGAATAGTTTTTTTTTGTTTTTTTTGTTTTTTTTTTTAGTACGAACAAAAAAAGCATGATTTATATTCATATAAAAGATATTTACATAGAAGAAAAACTTGACATGTGCTAATAGCATATATATGTAAGACTTAGCTGTAACTGAGCACAACCAAAAGTATAGAATCTAATATCGATGATAAAGTAAAAATCTGTAGCATAGAGAGATAAAGTTCAGTCATAGACTCATGGATATACATATAGGACCATCCAGATTTAGCCACCCCATCAAAAAAGAGAAGATCAAGGATGGAAAAGACAGACGTACCTTTTATGAAGAGGAAGAGTCTATAGAGCATAGGAAGACAAAAAACCAAAAAATGAAATAAGTACCCGGAAGGGAGAAATCTTTTATTTGATATGTTGTTGATTCCATTTGAATCTCCATTTTCCATGTACCAGGTTGAATTGTGAGGCCTTTCTTTGACAGTTCATCAGCGTGATAATTATGGGACCTGTCCACATGATTGATTAAGTAATCCTCTTTGTTGTTCCATAATTCTTTTATCCTGTTCATCCATCCAAATAACAAGGGATTCTTAATAGATAATTTCCCTAAAGCCTGTTCTATTATGATTTTGGAATCCTCGTATATCTGTAGGTTTTGTATATTCAGCAAGGAGCTAAACTGAAGGAGACCCGCCAAGACCATAGCTTCGGCCTTATTGTTTGAACCATTACCACCATTCCAATAAATGGAAAAGTGTAGACCTTCATTCATCGATATAAGACAGCGACAAGCACATGAACCCCATTGAGCAGCTCCATCAAAGAAAGCTCACGGATAACTCATCATAATCTTCCTTTAATACTCTGAAATTCGGGATTTGCTTGTGGTCAACTTCTTAGGGATAGAATTATACAACAAGATGATCTACTCAAACACATACTTTTTATTTTCTATCCCATCTCGGAATATTACTTTATTTCTTCTCTTCCAAACTGTCCATAAGAGGAGAAGAGGAATTGATCTAAAAGAAGCTCTCTGAGAGCTCCACCAGCACAAAGCATCTTGTATTGTTGAATGGTCCACCAAACTGAAACCAATGAAATCTGTTAGATCCCTCCATAACTGATAAGTGAAGCTGCAGGTAAGGAATATGTGATTATTGTTTTCTTCCTCTTTTTTGCACAACAAGAATATACTTGGGCTTGACCAGTTCCTTTATGAAGATTCTCCCAAGTAAGGTTTTTGTTTAGAAAAACAAGCCAAGAGAAATGAATTATTTTATTTGGAACCCCTGTTTTCCACAGAGACAATGAAAAGATATTATGATAAGGAGAGGGGATTTCTTTTACTAGTACTAAGTAGATTTCTTTTACTTGTATATCATCCCACTCCTTTTTCCCCCTCCATGTAAGATAGTCCTTGCCTTCCGATCTGTATATGCCAGAGCTTCTCATAGACATCATGATATTAACCCATTGCTGAGTTAAATCTCCCCTAAGACCCAAAGCTTGTGGTTCCTTCCATATAGGAATGCCTCCCTGCCATTCTACAATTAGTTGACTCCATGTGAAAATTCCTTTTCAATGTAGAGCCTTTATGATGGTTGTAGGAATAATGAAATTCTCCCCCATGCCGATAATATGATCATATCTGATATACACATCCCTGCTATTCTGGACATTCCGATAGAGGTTTTTGAGGAAGAAAGATTCAATTTTCTGGAAACTCTGCCATATAGCAGATCCATGTGGATTGCCGATAGAACCTTTCCTGTACGAGAATATGAATTCTTTATTCCCCATGTACTTCTTTCTTATGATAGAGCTCCAAAAACTATCCCCATTTATGCCTCTCCATAAGGAGTTGCATAAGAGAGCCCTTCCAAAGTTCCTTATGTCCATAACTCCCCAACCTTCCATAGCTTTTGGAAAGGAGATTTTCTTGAGACTAGTCAGGAGATATTTTCTTTTTTCCTTACTACCTCCCCATATGAAATTTTCCATCAATCTGTTCAATATAGAAATAACACCAGATGGGATATAGTATAGATGGGCCCAATATACTGTCATATGGGCCAGGATAGATTGTGCCAGAACCGCTTTTCTTGCTATAGAGAGACACTTATACTCCCATCTAGCTATTCTTTTAAAGAAACGATCAGATAACCACATCCAGTCTACTTTGTTGTATCCTGCTAGTTTGAGATGAAAACCCAGATATTTTAAACCTTCTTTTATGGGTTGTATTTCAATATTGAACAAAATACTCAGAAAATCCAATGAATCCTTATCTTCTACATCAGAATAGAAAGAAGATTTGTCTTCATTTATATGGATTCCAAAGGCTCTTTGGAAATTTTTTAGAATGCCGTGAATGCATTCCCATGAAAATCTGTAGAGCATTCCAAAAATCATAATGTCATCCACAAATAAACTGTGGGATATAAAATTTCCCCGCCATATCATTAATGGCCTGCATTGATTATCCTTTACAGCTCTTGTTATATGTAGACTTAGAGAATCCATTACAAGGATGAATAGAAGAGGGGACAGGGAGCATCCCTGTCGGAGACCTCAGGCAACTAAGAAGAAGTTTGTTGGGTAGCCATTGATAAGAACAACAACTTTGACATTTTCCACACAGGCCATAATCCAACTTATACATTCATTTTTTAGCCCTATTTTGCATAAAATACATCTTAGAAAACCGCAATCTAGGTTGTCATATGCTTTCTTTAAATCTAATTGTAGGATTGTTGCTTCCAGCGTTTTAGTGTGTAATGAATGTAAGTTGTCCTGTGTGTTGGCCACAACCTCAATGATATTCCTGTTTTTAAGAAAGTCATGTTGTTCCAGTGATATGAGTTTTGACAAAGTCTCACGAATTCTATTTGCTATTATCTTTGAGATGATTTTATAAATCACATTACAGAGAGAAATTGGTCTTAAGTCTGAGAAAACATTAGCTTTTTTCTTTTTAGGAATAAGAGCAATGAATGTAGACGAAATATGGTGATGGATAGAACCCTTCAGCCTCGATTCCTCCCCCATTTCCAAGAAGTCTCTCTTGAGTAAATCAAAAAAATGTATGAAAAACTCGATAGTCCAGCCATCTAGGCCAGGACTTTTATCTTTTTTAAAGTCTTCATAACTTGTAAAGGTTCATCTTCAGACATAGGCTGGTAAAGAGAATTGTTTTGTTCATCCTCAAACATTGTGGGGAAGAGATCAATTTCCCATAATATGTCCTCCATCCTGCAGTTTTCATTCCTTTTGTATGATTTTTGAAAATGAATCTCTGCCTCCTTGGAAATTTCCTCCTAGGAGTGAAGCAGACATCCCATATCAAATTTAATTTCCCAAATAGAGTTAATTTCCCTCCTATTGTTTGCAAATCTATGGTAGAATTTTGTGTTCCTATCTCCTTCCTTTAGCCATAACACCCTGCTCTTCAGCCTCCAAGATGCTTCTTTGATTGCTAGTATTTTGTGTCTTTTCTTTTCCAAATCATTTATACTACCGCAGACCTACAGGGAGATACTACCTTCTTTCAATTTAACAAACAAAGCATCTAGATTCTCTTGAATCTCTTTCAAGACTTTCCTATTGGATTTTTTCTTTTTCTCCTGCCAGGCCTTTACCTTTACCTTTAAAGCACACAGATTATCCAAAAGGGCTTGGGAGGGAGATATATTTTCCATAGGGCTGCATGTAGACTAAAAATTCTTTACAAGGTCGTTGAAATCATCATCCTCCAGCCAAACTCTATTAAATTTAAAAGGTAGATCCTTCTTGAACTTCCTTTTTCCCCAATGTAAGGAAATGGGTCTATGATCAGAAATAAAATAGTGGATTATGTTAGATAATGGCCTACCCATACAGTCCATCAGCGTGTCACTCATCAGAAACCTGTCTAGTCTTTTGGCAAGATAGGATGCTCCAAGTCTTCCATTATCCCATGTAGGACCCATTAATTGTGGGGAAACATCAATCATATTATGATTGAGGATAGCCCCTTTGATAAGACCAGCTAAAGGATCATCCTTTTTACACCCCCACCACCCGCCCCTCGAAACTTCATCACTGCACAAAGTGCAGTTTAAATCACCCCCTATAAGAAGAGAGTCTAGTTCCAAAAATGCTGAGGACAAAAACCTGTTCCAGAAAGGACAACGATCCTTGCAAGGGGCATATATATTTAACACATGAATAGAACCAGATAGACCCTGAAAATTTGCAAGTAGTAAAATACGTGCAAAACATTTATATGCCTTAGCCGATATCCATAGAGGTCCCCTGGATAAACCATTAGCATCCGTTGCTACAATATGCCAAAGAGGAAACATACGCCTGAAATATTTGATAGAGACAACAGCAACATGCATAATCTCCTGAATTAGAATTATATTGGGTTGATTTGTAGTAAATAAATCCTTGAGGGCTAAGAATTTCTGGTCCGCCCCTAGACCCCTTATGTTCATGGAAATGATGTGCCTCATGTTAGGCTGTCTCTGGCCTGTCTTGCTCCAAGGGACCCTTTCTCTGAGAGGTCAATTATAGGAATCTCAATCAATGTGTGGTCCATATTTCGGATAGTGTCTTCTATTCTACCACGGAAGTGTCTGGTTCCTTTATTCTGCTTTCTTCTAACAGTAATGTTGCTTGTTGAATTTGCACTGATGTGGGGAGAAGAAGTCAAACAAGGTTTGTGAATAGTAAGAGGGCAGAGTTCCAAAGATTTCTTCTTCAGAAGGATATCCAAGTCACTTCCTACAGAATTTGTAGGAGAAATAATCGGAGAGTTTGGGGGAGTTACAGAGATGCATGGAAGTTTACCTTTTGAATTTAGAGAGGTCCCAACAGAACTTAAACCTATCCCATTTGAGGAAGGAGGTGACCTATCATGGCAAAGTCCCTTCCCTTTTGAAGGAATGTTAGATTTTACAGGGGAAAGGGAAGATGATGGAATGTATGTAATATGGGATGATGATGGGATATTTGTCATAGGATGTGGAATAGGGGATGGCTGGGGAACTTCTCTACATGGATAAAGCTCGGGGGGAAAGGAAAAATTCAGAGAGTCTGTATCCTTACCATAGGAAGAAATAGACTTTTGAGGCGAAAACGAAGCAGAGCGAGGACACTTCTGAGGGAAACCACAAAGCTTCGTAGTAGGAAATAGTAAAGGAGAAATAGATTTTGCCTTACCTGATGAGGGAGACCTCCAATTTGATGACTTTCTTCCCCCAACAGAGTCCCTCAGCTTGCATTCTGGAAATATTGAACTTTGTTTAAATTGATATTTCCTTTCCTTTTGCCTTTCCCCTCGACGGAAAGGACAATTCTCCTTTAGGTGATCTATTCTATGACAGGAAGAGCATCGAAATGAAACCCCCCAAAATCTAATCTCTAATGCATATTTAATTCCCCCCATACAAGCTCGATATGATCAGGAAAACCCCCTCGATATTCTTTCTCTATAAGAATCCATGCAACTCTCTTGTCCTTGGCACCCAAACACTTTGGGTCGACATAGAAAAATTTCCCTATTGCATTCCCAATATCAATTAGAGTCTCTCTGGTCCATAATTCAATAGGAAACCCCGAAAGTTTAACCCAAATAAGATTGTTTGATGGAGTATTTTTAAGAGGATTGTATTCTATGTACCAGTGATGAAGAGCTAAAAAACACTTACCATGGACCCAAGGAAGAGAACGAATAGTCTCCAAGTCTTTCTCACTTAGAAAGTGAAAACTATACCAATCTTTCATCAATCTAACAATAGTTGGTATATATCCTAGTAGGTCATTCCATCGTTTTCCCAGCCATGAGTGCATATGAGGATCCTCCATATCTGGAAAGTACCAACATCCTACGAGGGCTCTTTTTTGGAGACTTGTAATTCTATCAGCTAGAAAAACACTATCAAGGTTGCAGGCTGAGGGAGGGGGAATGGTCTTCAAAGGATGCTGCTTCTTCCTACAATGCGGGATTTCATCTTCACCACCTTCTATTTCACATGCCGCTAGGGAAGATGGAGTGATAATAGAATTTGCCAACATAGATTGCTATCCCTCTTGGCAAGTAAAACCATCGTAAGCCTTTTCCGCCTCTATAGTGGCCTGCACTAATGCTGACGAGGTAGACATGTTAGAGAGGATCTCCATGTATGTCGCGAGATGATCACAGAGGCGTCAGCAATACGACTGATACGACAAAGGGCAAAAGTGGATAGACCAATGAGACACAGAAAGCAAGGGAGAACAGAATAACATACACTATCCAGATAAGGAAAGTGTTCGAAAATAGAAAATCCTTCATGAAAGGGAAAAAGTCTTCTTGAAGGTACAAAAAACTGACGACAACTATGCTTCCATTAATTGCGAAAAATGTTTTCTTGGAATTTGATAGAAATTGAGATAGAATTTCGGCGGATAGAGAGAAATTTCGCATGCCAGACGTTCCATCAACTGAATTCCAACACCTTCCTCCCACCGGCTCCCCTGATAGAAGAACCGGAAAAGAAAAACGGCACCGGAAAGTCCCAAACTTCTGGCCAATGCCGAAGAGCTGAGGCCAAGAACCAGAAAGCCAAAACTAAACTAGTTTTGACAGGGCTCCAGAAAGAGATAAACTAGAAAAATCCAGGGTAAACTATAGTCAAGCTAGGGGAATAGACAGGAGACTTCTAGCAAATGGAAATCGGGGGAACTAAAAGAAATCTGGACAACAACAAAAACAACCATACACTTGCACCAACATTTTCATAGTCTGCAACGAAAATCTACACAGGGACGGGATATAATGCAGAATTTTGAAAAGAGCATACAGGGAAAATTTGACGAGAAGGCCTCCTTTATTAATAGTTTAGTACCTTCAATAAACAATTCTATCCAGACTATAGACATGCCTACTTTCCATAATATAACTGTAAACTGGAAGAAGCACGATATCAAAACATACTTCTAATATTTTAGTATATAGGATGCACTGAATACATTAAACCTGGGATCATACCTACCTACCTCATAAACTCCACACGAAGCCCTCAGGAATAAGTAATTTGCCAGAACCACTGTAGCCTCCAGAACTAAGCGCACAGACAAAACTCTTAAAACCACCCACATTCACAGGAAATGAACAAACTCACTGCCTACTAGAACATATCAATGATTAAAGACGGGAAAATGTCTTATGAAACACTCAGCAAACTTCCATTGACTCAGAATGAACTCACTACTTATGAAAAAACAGAGGTAAAAACAAGAGAAAGCTCAGTCAAGGTTCCCTGTGTGAGGATGCTAGTATGGACTGTACCAGGGAAAGGAAAAGCTTCCCTCCAAAGGTTGGAGGCCAAAAAAGAAAACGCGTGACTCAGAAAAAACTTATTTTAATACAAATTTGGAAAGACGTTCCATTCCAGACCCGTGACCCGAAAGATCTTGACGTGTGGAGACAATAAAGCTATGGATAGGATGAAGATGCGGAGCTACTTCGGTTTCATGAGACGTGGCTACACTGAGAAAATACACTGTAGCTTCGCATGCCAGGAAATTAATTATCACACGACATACTGTGGTGGGGGCCATAAACATTAAGACATGTCATCAGTTCATTTATGTTATCTTACAGCCAACCCGAGGATACATGGCGGAGGCCACGCGCATAGCAAAGGTTCATTGGCAGAGGCCACGCGTAGAGCAGAGGTTCATGGCGGAGGGCCACGCGCAGAGCAGAGGTTCATGGCGGAGGGCCACGCGCAGAGCAGAGGTTCACAATAGAGTAAGAATAATATTTATTTTTTAAGTAGCACATGTCAATTCCAAGTTGAAATTAAAAGCATTTCTTATTATGCTTAGAGTCACTACTTGCACTCCATGATGAAGGAGGTGTGTAATTATTCCCATGTTCATCATGGAGTTAACACTGATATTTAAAAATAACATTCATAACCAAAAAAGTAATTCAATATTCATCATAATTCAATATTTCAACATAACTTTATATAGCATACATACAAAGACACAAACTAATTAAAAGTGTTTACAAATATATAATATATAATATATAGATAGAGAGAGGAGTTGATATTGAGTTATTTTATTTTATGTGCATATTAAAATATTTATGGTCAAGATTGAAATATTTTTATGTTATTAATTTCATTTTTTAAATGTTAAATCTAAACTCCATATTAAACATGGAAAGAATCACACATCTCCTTCATACTACATTGTAAAACATTTGCATGTTATATAAAGTTATGTTGAAATATTAGTTATGATAAACAATTAAAATATAAAGAATTACATGGATTTATTGCGGGATGTAATAAGTCTCTTTAAACATAATACGAAATGCTTTTACTTTCAATTATTTTTATATGAATCTAATAGTTAAATTGAAATATTTTGTGTTATTAATATTATTTTTAAATAATATGTGTCGATTCCATGGAATGAATTACAACATCTCCGTCATATTCAATGGTAAAAAGTACCTCTAAACATAATCAATATACATTTAAAAATTAAAACAATAAAATTAATAAAAAATAAAGAGAGTGTGTAAGTATTAGTGAAGAAAATAATCTCCTATCATATATTTTTTCTTTATGGAGTATGGAGAAGGTTGGAGGAATACTAATGGTAACTCAAAAGTCTAGTTTTCATAATTTAAATGGAGGGCCATCTTCTTCTTAGAATCAAAATTTCAAATTCATCATGTCACTTCACTTCCTTTAAAGGGGCTTCATTAATAGGTACACATCTCGAGGAAGAAATCTTGTTCTTCATTTCTTCTTCTCTATCTTCCAAGGGACTATTTAATTTTTCCATTTGCACTTCTAGACCAACGTAGTATCGTTATTTGTATCACATGCTTGTCAATTTTCCACATATTGATCATCTTTATCAATTAAAAATGGTTTTGTTTTTGTTTTTGTTTTTTATTTTTTGGTTGGAAAGACTTATATTTCATTAATCAAAGATTTAGAATATTACATAAACTAGTCATGTAAGATAGTATACTCTACTTATAAGTGCTCATATTAGTTTTGTTGAGAGACCTATTTTGAAAAGAGATTTGCTTAAGAGAAACCAATTCAAAAAGACTTAATGAAATCTTAAGAACCTGTCAATAGGGAAATTAGGCAAGAAAAAACCTGAGGAAGTACCTAATTGAAATACACATATTATTGATAATGGTTGGTTTTTCCAAAATGAAAACCAAAATTACCTGAATAACAAAACTCTCATACCCATAGGCGTTGATAAAAGGACAACATTGTAAAACACACATAAAACCTAAGTTTAAAGTGTTGTATGAACATAGCCTGAACGTGCATCAATGGTAATGTCAATGGGGTGGTCCTTGGAACCAACAAATTATTCAAAAAGCCAAAATCCCACCATACTTCTTAGCCAACCAGTTACAAAGGGTGAGGGGCACTTGCCCCTCCTTCTCTAACATGTCGAGGCAAACATGAAACACCCAACTTTCTAACTCCAAACCTACAAATGCATGTGCTCCCAACATCTTGGTATGCCAATACAATTCCATTGTTTTCAAAGATTTGGTGTCGTGGGTGCAACTCAAACCTATATTTGGTATGAATGCTTCAATTTCAACCTAGAGTGCCTCATCTAGGATGTAACCTCACTCCAAATTGACCTCATCCTCCAACAATTTTAGTTTATTGTGAGATGTAAGAGAAGCAGTCTAGTGAAAGGACCGTGTAGCTTACCTAGCAACAAGTTCAACCCTCATGCGACAAACAAGAAGCCAACCCTATCAAGTTGGATGATGTAAAAATTTCTCATTTCCCACCCCGATTTTCAGTTTCACCTTATTTCTCCCATAATAGTTAAATGCCCTTTCCCATATCCATACATTCAACAACTGAAAAAAATAAATTCGCTGAAAACACAAATTCTGGAAATTTTATAGAATGCTGGAAAATGCATAAATAAAAATCAGCAGGTACAAACAACCATTTAACACATTTGAACACAGTGATTTTTGGTCAATGTGACCCTGGAAAAACCCCCTCCAACTCTTGGGGAAAACCAGTTCGAGAGCTCTTTCTTATTTCTAAAAAAATGCCTTTTTACAGTGAGAAATATTCAGCAAAAATCAGCAAGCAAATTTTACAACTTATCTCGTTTTCCGTGCCCTAGAAAACTGTTGTACGGACTGTTGTATGGACTGCTGTACGGACCTCGATTTCTATGCAAAAAAAATCAGCTGTACGACCCTCAATTTCTGTGCAGAAAATCTGCTCTACGACCCTCGATTTCTGTGCAAAAATCTGCTATACGGCCCTCGATTTTTGTGCAAAAATCTGTTGTACTTCCTCCTGAAAATCGTGCCCAAAAATCTGCCTTTTATAGTGTGCTCACTCAGCTGTACGGATTTGCTAAACTGCTGCCTTGGAATGTGTATCAAGCTGTTGTCTCCTTATCCTCCCTATCCAGAAATCTCCCTTGCTCTCTTGCTCTCCTTCTCTCAATCTGCTCATAAAAGAATGAATGACCTTTTCCTCCTTTTCCTCCTTTAATCTAACCCTAAGTGACTTTTGGGGAACCCCTAAATGGCTGAAATAGATTTAGATCAATGGCTGAGATTAAATGCACATTTAAATCTCACTTTCTATTTTTTCATTCACCCCACTTTAATAAAGACCCACTTAGTCATTTATTTCCAAAGTCACTTTTCCTTTCTAATTTTTCATTGACTTTATAAAAGTCACTTTAAAATTAGACTTAGTAACTTTTCACTTAAAGTCACTTTTAAATTAGATTTTAACTTTATAAAAATTATAAAGTCACTTTAGGAGAAAAATTAAAATCTTTTGGACACTTTTCCCTAGGCCAAAGATCAAAGCCTAAGGGAACCACCTGTCCTTTGTTACCAAATCTCAACACTCCCTCTTACCGAGGAAGGTGTTCCTCACCACACCCATCTTGTCTCTGAAGTAGGCATGCTTGCCCCATGGTAAGGCTTTGGTAAGAATATCTGCAACTTGCTCATCAATGGGAATATACTCAAGCTTCACAGCTCCCTTCTGAATATACTTTCTGATAAAATGATATTTGATCCCGATATGCTTTGACCTTTCATGAAATACTGGATTCTCCGTGAGTTTAATGCAACTCTGATTATCACAGTAAATCATTGAAGGTCTCAACGAATGACCAAATAAGCCAAGCAACATCTTGCGAAGCCAGATGGCCTCACAACTAGCTAGACTGGCTTCCATATACTCTGCTTCCGCTGAACTCAATGCTACTGATTGCTGCTTCCGGCTGAACCATGACACTACTGCCGAACCCAACCCAAAACAGCACCCTGAAGTGCTCTTCCTATCAAAAGCACAACCTACCCAATCAGAATCAGTATAACTTACCAATCTCACTCCATCCCCCTGCCTGTAGTCCAAACCATAATCCATTGTCCCCTGCAAGTACCGCAAAATGTGTTTTGCAGCCACCCAGTGAACCTTCCTAGGCTCACACATAAACTGAGTCATCGTGTTGACTGCAAAACAAATATCTGGTCTAGTGTTGACCAAATACATCAAGGAACCAATCAGCTG
>APFE030935651.1:182379-219545 GCA_000404065.3 Pinus taeda
AAAATTAAATTAAAAAATATATGTATAAAACATGTTAGAAAGTGTCAAATTCATATGTATTATAAGATTTTAATGAAATTAAAAACAAGAATATTTTTAATTATTCATATGTATTATAAGATTTTAATGAAATTAAAAACAAGAATATTTTTGAATTTAGGTTCTTGTGATCTATATTTTGTGTTCATAAATCTTTCTGAGATAATCACATTGAGTTGTCATTAGTGAGATTTTTTGGAAGCTTTTGTGGTGGGTTTTTCAGTCTAATTTCTCTAAAATTCGGCAAGAATTTATTGAAAAACTTGATGGGTAACCCCTACACAATTGAAGTGCCCTACGGGTCTTTCAGGGTGTTGAATCCATATATTAAGTCAAAAACCCAATTATAAAAAGTTTTGCCACGTGTTTCGAACCATTCAATGTGGTTCAACATCAGGTTCATCATCAAGACAAAATGGAGAATAAAATCTAGTCATGAGATTAAATAAGTAGAGTGATGAAGAGAAAATTACTACTAACTGCTAGAATCTAATGGTTAAAAGTCCAACAACTAATGGTCAAAATTAAATAAATATTGCCATATAAAAAATAAAATAAAAATCAAGGCTTAAAAAAAAAAAAAATTGACCTAAATATATATAATTTAAAATAATTAAAATAATAATTAATTTAATTAATTATGAAATAATTTAATTTAATTCAATTAATTAAATTATATCTTTAAATACAAAAAATTAATTTAGGAAATTTTTCTTATGACTAAAATCAACCGACCCCATTAATATATATATATGTGTGTGTGAGAGAAGGAAATGATCCACTCTTGCAATGACTTGCGCTTTTTCAATGCAGATGTGATGTTTTGTCTTCTCCACATGTTCTCCAAGGCCGAGGAGCGTGTCCTCCCAAGTTTTATGTCAATCACATGCTCAATCCTTTAATTTATCAAGCAACCAATTTCGCCTATGTAAAATGTCCCACAAAAACATGAAATTTCATACGCACCTTTCATATTTTTATAAATAAAATATAAATATAAAATTTATATAAATATAAATATAGATAATATTATTAAAAAATAGCATATTCTTAACTCTGATATCTATTACATATAAAAAAAAAAAATTCAATTACTCAAAATACAAACTTTTCTCAAAATTTATAAAAAATACAATAATCCAATTTAAAATACAAAACTTATTAATACTATATTAATCTATAAATATATTAACGCATTACATATAAAAAAAACCAAATCAATCCGGATACAAACTTTTTCTTAAAAAATACAAATAATCAAATTAAAATACAAACTTATTAATACTATTATTAACCTATAAATATGTTGGCATCTCCCTAGAGTTAATACACAATCAACCTTGTATATAATCAAGGTTATCAATATGCATAAAGTAAATCATTAAAAATTATGAAGGTCTTAGTTATATACGCAAACAAATCACTCGTTTATCCCAATCATATCAACTATCAGACCTAAAGAAACAAAATATTTAGTTTGATTTAAGATTTTATTCCTATGCTCAAAAAGCTTGGAGAGAACCTCCCGAGCTCACTATAATTTTGACACTGTTAAGAGAACTCTATGTATACCTTTAATTAACTAATTATCTAAAATAGTTTAAGTACTTAAGGATAGTTTAAATGATCTAGAACATAACTTGAAATTTTTTAATGTTATTGCTAATAAACTCTATTAGATTTACTATTCACAAAATAATTCAAAAAAACAAAAAATAATTAATTTTGAAAATATATATAATAACTAATGTTTCTTTATTTATTAAAATATTTATATAATATATAAAATTAATTTTTAATTAACAATTTATATTATTAATTAGTTTTTATACGTATTTAATTTTGTATTATTTTAAATTAAATATATTAATTTATATCAAATGAATTATTAAAAATATCATTCATAATGTGGGAATATTTTTATTATTCTTTTAGAATAAAATTTTCAAAACACCGTTTAAAATGTTGCATATAATATACTTATATATAAAGTTACATAATAAATATTTAGTTTTGAATTAAAATATATATAATTATACAAATTATATTTGTATATGAGTTCATATCAAGAAATAAAGAAATATTTAGTTTCAAATTAAAACATGCCTAGCATATATGTGAGAGAGAAAATAATAAGAGGAATAAATGAGATTTTATCTAAAATTTTTGAATTTGGATTTTAATGTTAAAATTTATTTCAATTGGATTATTATAAATTATCAAGAGTGGTAGGAGGGGACGGATTCTTTTCAATCCCGAAGGAGAATAGGAAGTAAAGTTCGTCTGGGGTTTGGGTCACAAAATGAATAATCTTGTCGAGTTTTATGGGCTTCACCTTGGCCTACATTTGACCAAAGATAGAGGCATTGTTTCCATAGTCATTATTAGAGATTCCCTAATCCCAATTCAACACCCTTACTCGGGCTTTCTTCCAAAAAACAACCTTCTTTCCTCTCTCATTCGAAGAATTAATTGCACCCTGGAGTCATTCTCACACAATACCTATTTCCACATTCTCCGTAGCCAAAATAAAGAAGCTACTATTGCATGTCAACTGGAAGAAGGTTGATGTATTGTTAAAGGATCTTCAAGATGGATAGTGATCCCATGATATATGTTAAAGACATTTGTAGTCTCAACTTTGCTATTAGAATTAAAAGCTCAAACAAAAATAAATCTTATGCCAAGGTGAATGATATAGGCCACCCTTCCAAGCCTTCTCCTTTGGTGAATAATTCAATGATCAACAGGTGGTGTTGCGCACAAGTCATTTTGATTGAGGTGGCAATCTTGGAGAATGAAATACAAGGGGACATATATTCATGGCATGCGAAGCTACTAGATTCCAGACTCCACAACTCCTTTACCTTCATCTTCGTACCAAGTATGATGGTGAATCAATGGGTTAAATTTATGAGCAATAGAATGGCGTCATCTCCTGAAGCGTGGGATATCTCTGAAGGGATGGTTGCATTCATGGAAGATGATATCATGTTTATGTCTGCAGAATTAGTTCAACATGCTACATATCGGTGTCTCTATGGTATTTTCTATGTCTGGAGCATTCCTCGGTCCTTCATTTCTTGTTTAGTGATTCTCTTGCCAAAGTGTCGGAAGATTGGCCCTCTCCTCTTCAAAAGAACAGGTCTGGAGTTTCTAGGCTATATGTTAGAATTAGTTTCTTCTCCCTTGTTGCAATCCATTAGTATAATTCAACATTGAATAACACAATAGTCCCAAGTATTCTTTGGAAGATCAAATGGGAAGTTCCATTTTCATCAACAGTGGTTTCCCATTCTGCCAGAAAGGGTTCTCAATTTCCTTGCACAATTTCAGTCACAACTCAAGTAGGGGGGTCAGTTGCTCAATCCCTTGGTCCCAACAACGTTATCTTGACATTTCTTGCAAAGATATATCTCAAGTAGGTCAGTGTTCATTCTTGATTTCAAACGTCTTTTTGGTTGGAGGTTGTGTCTCTGCTCTTTTCCCTTTTGGCATGTGTTGTTCGTTTTGCAACTTTGGTCACAAATGCTTGATGGAAAATTCTGGCCCTTGCATCCTCCTTTCGACAACCACGAAGAGATAAATTCCCTTCGCCAGCAAATCATTCAACAATCAACCAACATTATATTCTTGACCGAGGAAGTCCAGCAAGACCAATCCAGGATTACTCAATTGGAAGATGAATGAGACTGGATTGGTTGTCAAATTGCTGACTTACAGTACCAGTGACATCCAGATGAAAACTGAAGCACAAATAGCAATGCCCTTAGTGGCCCTTCGGACAAGATGTCAATTGATCCTCCTTCATAAGCTATGTGTGCTCAATATAAGTGCATTTTTAGGTGGCCAATTTTGTCGAGCATACAGTAGTAATATTTTTTGCATCTAGTACAACTTAGTAGCAAGACTGATGTAAATTTTGAATCTCTTCACATACTCTTCCTAGAAGATCTTATCCATTGGAACAAAATGTAAATTTTCTCATTCTTTTTTCCAACGAGCATACACAGATTTAATAGAAATCTTTCTCATATCTGTCAAAAAAAAATATAGATTATCATAACATTTAAGCAGGAAGGGGGCAATAAAGATAATCTCATGATAGTTGGTTTCCTCTAATTGTTGGTCCCTATATGTGGATTATAGTCATGCATAGAGATTATTTGTGAGGAGAAAACATAGGGAGAAATTGAAAGATGATTGAGGAGATGATATATAGATGACTTTATCATTGTTTAGTGTATATTATCGATGATTTGTGGTGTTTTGGTAGTCACTTAAGGGGACATTAGCCCAAGATTGCATCAATTATTGTATAGGCTTAAATAAATGGCATGTTGACTTGAGATACCTTCACTCATCACCCTCCCTTTAGTCAAGTGAGCAATTTCTCCTCTCACTTTAGTTGAGTGTTAAAACCCTTATGTCAATAATTTTCCTTTTTCAATGACCTACTTCAATTCTCTCCTTCCCCTTAACAAAAGTGGCTCTGCTTTGCTTCACTCCAAGTTGAAACCTTTGTGCAATAGCAAAAGGAAAGTAGTGAGTGTCAAGCAAAGCAATGAGCACAAAGAGTCTTTAGTGTGTTGAGCAAGTAATGAAGGAAGATCGATAATGGGCAAAGGATAAGAACATGAAGAAGCATATTGGATGGCATGTTTGATGAGGGCACTACAACGGTTGATCATAGAATAACAAGATTAGAAAAATTTAGATTCTTCAAGGAAATGAATATTTAACCATCAAGTAGCAAAGCATGAGAATATGAATATTAGAATCTGTGGTCTTTACTCAATGAATGGACAAGTGGAGAGGCTTACTAAGACCATAGCATGGGGATATAGAGAATCATAAATCATCAAGCTACATGAGTAGTGAGCACATGAAGAATTTTTTATTGACCTACATAACATATGCCTACGATAGTGTAGGCTTTCACCTTCAACAAGCGCATAGGCAATTTAGGGGACTATACAAGGGGTTGCATAACAATGTAGAGAATTTATATGACATTATACTTTATGATTTTTTAATGATTAATCATTGTCTTATTCCAAAAATAAACTACTACACCAAATGCCAAAACCCTATATATGTTTGAGAGGGAGATACATACAATAACATAGTATTATATAACGAAAATACTTCACAATATTACAACAAAAATCACTTCTCCTATATAGAGTTCCATGTGTCATATTTGTCTAAAACCCTCAACATTAATAATAACAAAAACCCTAATTTTTAACTTAAGTCATTACAATGACTTTATAACGCATGCAAATATTATATTCTAACACCTTCTCTTAAAGCTTACAGTATTGAAAACAAAATTCACTAGAAGCAAAGCACATTGATTACAAACACAATTTCTAAAAATTAAAACAACATAATAAAACAACCTTCAAATGCTTCTTCTTTGAAAGCAATGCTTAAATGAGTAAGACTCCTTCAAGCTACTCCATATTCCTCTAAAAGGTATAGTTTCACAATAGTAACCAAACTTCCAACATCAATGGGAATCATTGGCACATAAGATGTCTTATAACCCTAAAAAAGGTATGTTATTGAACTTTTAGATAGAGGATTTCGCCTAACTATATAATAGCAATCCCGACATAGATGTTCCATAACCCCAATAAGATATAATATTTTCTCCATTCCATAAGCATCATGTATTATTACACAACTATCTATCCTCCCCAACACTCTCCTTGTCTTCAAAGTCTAGGCCTCTTAAAATACAAACAATGTATGTTTTTCAATGAGGTCATCACTATTATTAGTATCTCATGGATCTCCAAGAAAGGCTAAATTTATTGTTTCTTTAAGCTTTTCATTTAATAACTTCTTTCACAAGAAGACTCAAAATAAAACGAAAAGCCAGATTCCTAAACATTGAGTTGAAGACATTCCAATCTAGTGATATGCCAAGAAGGTAATGGCCATGACCACGATTCTTGTTAGTGATCCTTTTATATTGTTGTTCATAATTCTAAACAAAAAATTGACACCAAAAGCTTTGGCAGAAATGGTTGTTGAAATTCCCCTTAGTAAATTGCATGTTAATGTAGGCTTCTCTAATGCAATGTATAACCAAATAAAGATTAGGGCAAATATCAAAAGTCAACTCTTTGATGGTGGTTACTTCCCTTTAACACTACAATATATATACAACAAGTACAGTATGTTGACTATAGAGAATTTACCTTTATAAATGCTCATATAACAACAACAAATTTATGTATGACAACTAGCGATGGATGATGACCTTATGGGGAGCGTATGGTGAATGATGATTAGTGGCAATCAATGATCTTCCACTACTCCTTTAGTTTAAAGAAAACCAATTTTTTTCTTTGGTGACTAGCTTCCGATTTTTTTTCCTTTTCTAGTTGGCTTCTATAACGGCAAATCAAGTTAAGGCATGCAATGACTATATCAAAAGTAGAGTTTCCTTCACAATGGCTAACAATAAAGTATATATCCCTCGACCTGATAAATGATGATGGCTTAAACTTAGCTATTAGGATCACCTTGGTCTAAAAACACAATATGAAAAAAACTACTCATTGTCAAAACCCTAAATAAAATTGACACAAAGATCCACATAATAATAGAGTATTATATTACAAAAAGACTTCAAACTATTACAACGAGATTCACTTTTCTTGTATAATAATCATAATTTACCCAAAACTCTAAACACTAATAATAACCAATAATCCTATCTTTAACTTTAAACACTATAACTATATTATTTTACACACACACATATATATATAACAATCCAAAGATAAACTCATAAATACATTTACAAGGAATTACACCTCATCCATTAGGGGATTTTTTAGGTCTAAAATGAGCCTCCTAAGAAAAATGTACAACCAAAATAAACTTTATAAGAACCAATAGGATTCAAGATGATGATGTCAACCATGAGGGATGATTCACCATTTTTGGAGTAAAAAAATACAAAGATTAAAAAATAATAAAATAATAAAACTATTTTTTCAACTCGTATTTTCAACTCATCTCCCCAAGTTTTTACTCAAATTTCAAGCAGGAGTACTTGTTGGATGCAAAATTTAATTCCTCATCCAAGGAGTATCCATGTTGCATACTTTCGATGGACCCTACTACACGAAAAATGAGAAATACATGAAAAAACGTGATTGCAATTACGTTTTTCATGTATTTCTCATTTTTCGTGTAGCAGGGTCCATCGAAAGTATTCAATATAGATACTCCTTGGATGAGAAATCAAATTTTGCATCCAACGAGTGTTTCTACTCGAAATTTGAGTAAACCCTTTACGGAGATAAGTTGAAAATACGAGTTGAGAAAATAGTTGTCTTTTTTCCCTCTAAAATTTGATGATGTAATCTAATCTTATTTTATTATTTCCACTATTATTTTATAATTTCCTTATGAGGCCCATTTTAGACCTAAAAAAGCCCCTAATGGATCACAAAGAGTGAATCAAGTGACCAAAACATATGCATATGAAACCAACCCACATTAAGAAAGAAAAATGAGAAACACTAATGATTAAATTTGACCAAATCAAGTGCAGTTGGGTTTATGTCGGTTCGTTGAGAGGAATGATTTACATGATAAGTTTTATTGTAATAGCTTCAAAATTTGTTATTGAGTCTAAACTGTGCCTCAAAAGCTTAAACATATATATTCCTCATATAAAATATAAATATATTTCTCATGAAAAAAACAAACCCAATACTTTAAATATGTAACTTATTAATATTAACATTGCATGGATTCATCCTTAGCATTAGAAGAAGTTACTATCCCATTCAAAATTTCTAAATCTTTTCATCATCCAAGGACTCCCCGGCAAGCCACCACCATGGACCAATAGCGCAAGCTAACAAAGGTATGTTTTTGTTCTCTCCTTTTCTGTGAGTAAATCTAATGATATTCTTATGGCAACCTTTGTAGTTCTCATTCTGCCATGCAATCTTAAGGTCAATTAATTGATCAACAAGTGCAAGTCTTTCAAAAGGACTTGCATGAATGGTTATTTAAAACAGAGACAAGGCTCCATACACTCATTTATACCTCGAGCTCCACAATATTCAAGGCTCACTTAGCTCTTCAGTGTATATTCACTAGTAAGTCACAAGTTAAGGCAACAATTTTTCAACTCTAGAGCTCAACTCTTTCCACTTACTCATGCCATGCTCCATCAGAGAGCAAGGGTGCATAGGGTCATGGAATATCATTAGGAACGAGAATGGTCAAGAGCGCAATTGAGAGTCGAGAAATCGATTGCCAGATTTAGGGAGCTTACCCCCCAACCAGTTCAAGAGGAAATCACCCAGAAAAAGAGGGAATTAACAAATGAGAGGCACACCCTCACAAACATAGAAGTGTTGGAAGAGGTGGCAGATTGGGTTATGGATGTTGGGCATAGGAGGCCATTACAATTAATATATGTACATGGTTGACATTTATTGGCATTTAAAGTTTCTCTTAGGAAAAGTACTTGTGGGCATAAATGAAATTAAGGAGGACATTTTGTTGACCCTGAATTAGTTGTAGAGGCACGTGAAAGCAATGGATCGAAGGCTCGAGTATCTCGAAAAGCATATGGACATTCCTCCCACTCTTAATTGCTCCTTAAACCGTAACAAAGAGTCCATTCTAGTTAAAGCCATCAACTTAAATAAATTTATCTAAACATTTTACAATTTTTTTAAATATTTTTTAGTTACATTTTGTAATTTTATATTTCAAAATAGCCCCATAAACCTAACAGTTAAAAAACTAGCAATTTCTCTTTTAAAACTCTAAACATTACTTTATCTTTTATAATTTTGAAACCATTAAAACTTTATATCTAATATGGTTTCCCACGATAATATTAAAAATAATAATTAAAAATATTTGATTAACGAAAATAAAAAACTCCATTTAAAAAAAATATACACAAATTCATATAATTATTATTATTCAATCTTTGAACGAATATTTCATAGGAAATACAAGATCCCAATTTTTGGAGAGGCCACCGTCGATGACTACGACTTCTCTCTAGCGATATTTCTCAACATGTGTTGAAATTGCATCAACTTGAATAATATCATTGTTTGTCGACAAGTTTGAAGTGACAAATAATCTATAAAATACGCTCAACAAAGTAAATGCGTGACACGTGATTATTATTTCATTTACTTGAGAATTCAATTTTTAGTTTTTTAAAATATATTATAAATTGAGAATTCAATTTTTAGTTTTTTTTTTTTTAAATTGGTTGATGATTAAGTTTTTGAGTCAAAATATTCATTTTATAATTTATTGCGAAAGTGATATGTAATATGTTTTTTTTTTTTAAATTAAAATAAATATTTTTTAAATAGAAAATAATATTAGCTATAAATATATATATATATAATGTGTTATTCATACTTAACTAGTTGTGGATATGATTTAATATAATTTATGTAAAGTAATTAAAAATATAAAAATATATGTGAGTAAGATTTCTAATAGGTAATATCAACTTCATACAACAATGTTAAAAAATATTTTAATGTTATATGAAATAAAATATCCAATGTAGGTTATGAATACAATATTTTAATATGAATTAATATTGAAGTATAGTTAAAAATATGTTAATAACAAAAAAAAGCGTAATGGTTCAATGCACACATTATGTAATCTTTATAACATTCAAAAATACAATTTAATCAATAAAAAATTACACATTGTTTTTTGCATTCTAAAATAAGTTTGCCCCTCAAAAAATTTGATACCTCTTGGCTCATGTTAGATCCGTAGTTAAGATGGATCTATGCTTGTTATAATTAAGCCCACAAGGTGTAGAGTGGATGGGGATAGGGTGCACTGTTAAGGCACTCACTGATGTGAAGATCACTGGTTCAAAATTCTGTGGGCAAAAATCTAGCCATGTTAAGGGCTAGTGTGGCCCAGGCCAGGTGCAATCCCCGAGTGATTTTGACGGCTTAGAGAGCTGCGCGAAGGTCAATCGTACCTTTTTGCGGAGGTACTGAAGGGCGGAATAAAGGGCTAGCCTGGTAAGCCCTAGAACTATGTGACCTGCGCAAAACCAGGAATAGAAGGAACAACCGACATCACAATCATATAAGGGTGCGGAAATTTGTTTCCAACATCCCCCCATACTGCTTCGGGTGAGACTTCGGTCTGCGCTGCACGGGCTGATGTCGAAAGGGCCAGTAGTGTAGAGATTTGTTTGGCTAACTAACGTTGAACCTAGATCAGGCCCCAACAAGCCAACACTCTCCCTTCTCTCTAAGTGTGTTGCAAATGGAAGTTTCTTTGAACCTCATGGCTCCTGGAACCTTGAGCTCTTACGTGACCTCATCCATGGCTTTGCTCTATCACACTGTCTTGCCCTCCTCATTGACTAGAACTTTTTCTTCACTCTTTGTTTTGAGGAAGAGTTTGCCTTTCTACTCTGCGGTTGACTCCTCCTCATCCTCGTCCTCAAATTCTTGTGATGCCAAGGGTACTGCCTCTGCGACCTTGTCAATTGATATTGTTATGCCCTTTGTTTCAAATTTTGATGATAAATGCATAACCCCTTCCTCAAGTTTGGATGGCTCTCATCAGGCGGTACCCCATTTGTCCTTCCGCGACATGGTGAAATCTATTCCTGCAAATCTCTCTTCGAGTTTTTTCCTTCCTCCCATCGCAATACTATGAACTCTGTCACTAGTTCCCATTCTTATGGGATGTTTGTTATGGAAGCTCCTTCGATTAAGGTTCCTTTAGTGGTTGAGGCTTTATGTGAGACAAAAAAAATAATTCAGAAGCTGGACTAATTTGGAGGTTCAATGGTTTGTGGTTGAGGCTTGTAGACCTTCATTCTTGGATTTCTAAGCAGTGGAAGCCTCTAATATATAATAAATTGAACATTTACCCTCTAGCAAGAGGTTTCTTTCTTACAATATTTGACAAAGTTGAATACCAAACACTTATTTCTAATTTTGGTCTATGGTTTTGGGAAAGTTTTGGGTTCTCTTTGTGGTTGTGGTACCCCTCCTTCAATCCTCCTATGGCCTCAATCTTGACTGCTCCGATTCGGGAAAGGCTCCCCAACCTTCTTTTGCATATGTGGAACCTAGCTTCTTTGACTGCAATTGGTAAAGATTTAGGCAAATTCTATTGTCGAAGTGAAAACACGAAATATTACCTGAAGCCCATATATGCTCGCATTTGTGTGGAAATGGATTTCAATAAAGAATTTTCTACTAAGATTTAACAGGTCTTGGGTATTTATGGGTGCAAAATCAGGATTACGAAAACATATAATTCCATTGTAGAGCTTGTTATGAGACTGGGCATTCCCCCAAAATTGCCCCAAAGCTAGGAAGAATAAACAAAGAAAATAAGTTGAAAACCAAGATGGTGGTAGGGTGCCAAAATTGATCATTATTCGATTTCTAAGGAGAATCCTCCTCTAGTTAGTTGCAATGAGGATAAATTGCAAAGTGACAAAAAAAATTCAGAGTCTAATTTTGACCCCCTTAGAGACCAAGTTTCAACAATTAATCAAGTAAAAATAAGCAACAATGTGGAAGTTCTTGCCATGTGTTCACAATGTTGATGTTGTGTTATCTACCAAAACACTAGTGTGCAATGGCCACTAAAGAGCGCTGCCAAAAAATGATATCTGATGCTAAGATAATACCTTTAGTCGAGATAACCACTAGAGAAAGGGGAGCTCCATTAGCTGGTCAAGAAATGTTAGGAGGTGAAGCAATGTTAACCGGTTGAACATCAATAACTCCAGGAGTGTCAGTGATGTTCTCAGAGTCAGAATCTGAATCTGACACAACGTACTTCTCAACCCTTTGCAGATGTATGAGAATGTCATCCAAACAATACCGAATGCTCTTGAGGAGGCATTTTATGTCCTCCTGACCTGTAAACACTTTGTAATCATCCACTTGTTTGTCTCAAATCACCAAACGAAACAAGGTTTCCAACTGTTAGTAACCAACAATAGAATGTGTAACAGCCTTTGGTTGATTTCCATGTAAATAAAATAAGACCAAGGTCATGGGACATGTATTCTAAGTTGAATGTTGGGCAAAACATAGTGATGGGTACCACTTGTGATTAATTAATGATTATGGGAATTGGCAAAGGCAAAGTGGCAATAATTGGCATTTTATTTATTAAATAAAGAAAAATAGGAGAAAAGCAAGGTGAAGAGACACATATTTGCATGAGAGGGAAATTGAAGGAAAAATAATGAAAATGAAAAAAAATAGAGGCCTCAATGATAAAAAGACTTTTGGAGATCAGTTGCTAGCCTTTTGACAATTTTTGGGTTGAGCTCTCTTTCATTCTCTTATTCTCTCATACTCTTGCACACTTAGAGAAATCTTGGAACATTCTTGGAGCACTTGGGTATTCACTTGGATTTGGAGAAAGAAGACAAAGGAAAGCATGAAAGCGCAAGGACATAATTGGATCAACAGCTACAATTGGATTGCTTTGCCGGTAACAAGTTGCATGTGTGATTCCCTTGTTGATTTCGGATGCATGGTATATGCATGTGATTTTTTGGTTATGTGTTGTTATTGGCATGGAGGTTTGCTTGGATTAACAGTGGTTTTAGCCTTTCCTTGCCATTTCCTAGATAGTCATGGTGTTGTGGGTTTTTTCCACTTGTTTTTTCTATTGGTGCTCAAGTTCCCGATGGTTGTGGGTTGGAACAAATGCTCTGGAAGCCCCGAAACAACTTGGGTTGAGTTACTAGTCTTGGAGCCGAGGTTGGGACAAACGCTTTGGAGCCCTTGGTGGGTTGAGTTATTAGTCTCTGGAGTCGGGTTGGACAAACGCTCTGGAGCCCTTGGTGGGTTGAGTTATTAGTCTCTGGAGTCGGGTTGGACAAATGCTCTAGAGATGGTGGGTTGAGTTACTAGTCCCTAGAGTCAGGTTGGACAAACACTCTAGAACCCTGGAAGGTTGTGGGTTGAGTTACTAGTTCATGGAACCCTGGATAACTTGGGTAGAGACCGATTTGGTTGGTGTTAGTGATGTCCAACTGTGGAAGTGGAATCATTGTGGTTGAGGGTTGAGATGGCTTGGCCTCTGGAAGCCCCGGTTGGTTTTGTCTTGGTTTATTCCATGAGATCCACATTCATGCTTGGAATATGGTGCAGTGGTGATTGGTTGAAAGAGAGATTTGGTTCAACCCAATCTATGGTCGGGTGGTACGTGGAAGTCCCTGACTTGTTTGGCATTTTCATATGTTAAAATGAGAAATTTTCCTATTATGATCTATGAGAATTTGTAGTGATTATGTTGGTGATATTATGGCTGAGTTGCCATGGTTTCTATGTTGGTTATTCTCTGATTATATGTTGGTTTATATAATGTGTACCATCTATGACTCTTGCCATGCATTGTTTAGTTATTGATTGGTTGATGAATGTATGGGCTAATAAGTATTGTTGTAGCTATGTGGAGAGGGCATAAAGCTTTCTTGGTGATTCTCAGATGTCTCTCAAACTAATATGATAAGATATGCATTCATGACCAATGGCTTACATGTTTTCCAGGTGTTTGACAAAATGTCTAGTGTGTTCTAGGCAATCTAGGTCAAGTTTTCGATTTGAGATTGATTGTTTAGCTTTGTTATCATGTTAATTATGATTCTAGAAAGTCTCAAGAAATTCTAGGTAGTGTGATGGAGGCTAACCTAAAAAGGTGGTACAAATCATGGACCGCATGCTCGGAACTGAGGATTTTAAGTCAAAATCGTTGGCAGCTAGGCTTATGAGTGCGTTTATAGCCTCATAATTGCATGCATGCCTTGCTGTTAGTGTTAGTGCAATTGTGGACTCGGGGTAGAGAAAAAGGGTTCTAGCTTAGGGTTTGGTCACCTGGGGTGGTTGTTCAGCCCTTGAGTGACCTGTAGGATGTCAGAATGTGGTCGATTTGTTGGCCCCACTTTCTTAACTCAAACTAGAAGGTCGGGTCAGGTCATAGTGACATTCATTTCATGTTTACCCTAGAAAACTTGTGAAATTGGGTAAATGTGAAAGGGGTGGTTACAGAAAGTAAGAAATGCAACTTCCTTTTTTCTGAATTTTTCAGGATCGAGAATCCATTTGAATTCTTGATTACCCACTACGGAGTCTGAGAAGTATGCTTTATCAACAAATTCACAAGATTCAAGTTGTCGGATCTCCTTTATGATTTCTAGAGGGATTGATTCAAACAAGGTTGCCACTGAATTCCATCGGATTAGTCGCCTAGGTTGTTGTCGTAATATAAACTATTGGATTGAAAGATCAATAAATATAATGAAAAACATTATACACCATGTAAAAATGTATTTAATAATGTTGTTGTTGGATTGTCAACTATTGGATCTAAATTTATTTTAGATTCAATGGTATATATCCCAACAACAACATCATTAAATGCATTATTACTAAGTGCATATTTCTTGTTGAATATAAATGTTACTAAAAGTTAACGCAATGTAAGAAATTTATATTTATATCATGGCCACAAGTGGTTAATAAGGCCAAATTCATTATCATATACATTCATAATGATCACCTTTAAAAAGAAGGATAAAATAAATATAAATGTTATTTTATTTTATTAGTATAAATTTATCTTTTTTCAAATTTTTTACACATTTTATTAACTTCAATCAAATACAACATGTACAATTTAGTGTATCATATACTTTGAAATCTCAAAACATGATTGAATTCAAGAAGATTGGAAGGACAAAACCATACACAAAAGCAAAGAAGGTGGTGAGATTTGAACTTTACCCCAATGAAGCACCAACGTTCTAGTGGTAGAGTTATTATTATGTGTTTGTTAGGCAAGGAAGATAAATAATAATGGTGTTTGTCGAAGGAGAAATAAGAAATATGATGAAAATGAGGTGGTGTTGGATGTACTGTGCATGTGCCTATATATCATGATGTTGTTGTTGCCATTTCGAGTCTATTAAGGTTATCCACATAGCAATTCATTACATATAAATTGAAGGTTTGCTTTATTTTCTTTCTTTACACGTAAAGTCATCCAATATAAAGAAAAATTGTTAGAGTCACACCCTAAATCCCTAGTTAGCATATAGGTTGTAAGTTGTAACTTAATTATTGTGGTCATCCCTATTAAATAAGGCCCATTAGATATTGAAATGTGTAATCGATAGATGTATGTTGGCCTCATTAAAGAAGGTCAACTGGTTAGTTGTTGTAGTCTCATTAATGAAGGTCCACTAGGTGTTAGGTTTCTGGTAAGTAAAAAATTATTTATAGTGGTAGAAGCTATGTAATAAGGTGCCAATTGATTATTATGTATTGGAGCTATGCTCAATTAGAGGTCAACCCTTCAAAAATGCAAGTGAAAATTGCTTCCTATTCAAGATATCAATAAAGATTGATTATCATCGTTGTCTCAATACTTTAGTTCTATTGTATTTGCTTTTCATAGTTGCATTTTGTTTATATTGGTTTGAGTTTTCTATTTCAACCATATAGGAACACTGCAAGTAGTATCAAAGCACTTTCTTGTGCTAACATATGCTTGAAATTTTAAAAATGTTTTATAGGCTAGAGACATGTTCCAACATATTTAAACAAAACAATACATCATTAAGTACATAAAACTATAACTGGGAAAGCATACCTACAAGGAATACAAGTGGAGTCTCCTACTTAGACATCCCTATACACCTTTATTGGCATCCCTTTAAGTAGCACCACATAACATGGAATCTACCTATAGGTTCAATCTTCCACATACCTTTGGGCATATCAAAACCCCCAAGTTCACTCGAATCTCTCCATATGTAAGCCTTTGATTATCTTGTTGGTATAGTACATTAAGAACATCACTTGAGGAGACCAATCTCATGTACTAGGGAAATAGGTACTACCACTAAGAGTACAACTTATCCTCCTTAGATGGTGTTATGAAATTCAATTGAGAACTATTGTTGGAAACCCCTAGGTATATTAGAGAGATATAGTGCTTGACACTCCTTCGTTTGTAGGACCTTAAAAACCTAACCTCTACAAAACATACAACTAAAAAACCAATTTGGTTGGAATACCAAAAATTTCATCACAATATTACTTAGACAAGAGTAATAATCTGGTTATACTTGAGAAAAGAAAGGTTTGGGGCTAGCCAATACCATTATGGGAGACCTATCTCAAAATATTCCTTAAGCAATATTAATCACATTGGTTTAGCTCTCAAGTAACATGTTTTTTTGTGGGTCTATCAATACAATTGCATGAGACCTCTCTTAAAAAACTCCTCTCATGATATTATTCACATTGACATAACTCTTGGATAAATTCTATCATGGTCCTCGTGATGGTCCTATGACCCATGCTCACGACATGTCAGCTATGGAGGACATAAAGAAAGCAATTTAGACCCTTCCTTAAATGAAGGACCAACTTCAAACCCGCATGAGTAATTCAATGGGTAACTCTCACTTTGTTTTCATAAACATGACAAGTTCAAGGGTAAACATGATGATGATGAAGATTCCTCTCATGAAGGCTCTCATAAGGGTAAACATGTTAATGATGAAGGATTTCATGGGTGATAACTATGATAATGACAATTGATTTCCCAATTGTTCCTATAATATGTTATCTCAATTACCTAAAGTTGATAATGACAATTGCTTTCCTGATTCTTCCACTGTTTGACCTAACTCTATGAACTATGAGGCTTCAAGGTTAATCTTTCTAAGTTAATTATTTATGTGGCATGCCATATTCAATGAGCCTTTCCCTTTTAAGTTAGGGTTATAAGCAATGATAATTACATGAGGTATTATTCATGAAATAAATAAACAAATAACAAAATTTTCCCACAAAATTTTCTTTAGAGAAAGTAAAAGTCCTTGTTTTAGATAAATAAGGACATTTTTTGTTTTTTTTTCCTTGGAAAAAAATCATAATTTTATTGCACAAGGAACAAAATTACATTTTGCAGATGCTTAAAGAATTCGAGAAAATCAAGACCATAGTCATGTCAGAAAAATAAATTGTTTGTTGACCCAAAAAATAAAATACAATAGCTGACAAAATAAGTGTTATAATAATCGCTTAACTTCTCCTTCTTTCCCTTCTTTCTTTGCACTTTCTGCCAACCCCCTGATGATGTATCTACAAATTACTGCCAACTTTGTCACATTCACCACAAGGGGTTGTTCTTTATCAGAATCAAAGCTTTTTGACATGTTCTCTTTTTGTCCCTGGTATCCCATCATCTTTAAGTGTTGGCGTGCCTTTTGTACGAGGATCGTGATTTGTCTCTATATCTTGCAATTATTGCATATGTTGTGATTTTGAAACTATATTTGGGGTGTTTATATCATATTTAGAGTGGGAGTCTTCCTTGATCTTGTCTTCCTCATCCTCTGACAAAATGTGTTCATATGGCTGCCAACTTTTGGATTTAAAAAACTACCCCTTCTTGTTTTTTGGATTTTTTTTTGCCTATGGGAAAGAATCCTACAAATACCCTGTTTGAAAACATGAACAATAATGAAGGTCGCGTTTTCATAATCTAAAGTCTAGATCCATTGGAAAGATCCATGATTCAACAAAATACGACCTGGGAGACCTTTACTCAAATCTATTTCCGCACATAGACGAGCAAAGATAAATAATCCTTGTTGTAATCGTCCACTATTTATCTTTATGAACTTTCTTGGAGAATTCCCAATATACTCAATGACCTTTTGATGCCAAAAAGGAAGAGGAGATGTGGAAACCTGACCCATACTGACATTTTTGTTACAACCATGTTAGAGGGATCAAATTCGAAAACCATGGAGTGAGGAAGAGCCTCACTCCACCCCAAAACAAGGGCCCATCCACCATGCATTTGACATAATCTTCCTGGGAATCAAACTTTACAATGAAAAATCCTTTGGAACATAAATAAATATCACAACTTTTTGTCTAGGTTGTAAAGATCCATTGATCCAATGCTTCTGACTTGTCCAAAATCCATTGAATCTGTAGATGACAACCCTAGCTTGTAAGAATGTGAAGAGATTCTTTACCTCTACATTGTTTATTTCCAAAGCAGGGATTTCCTCCATCTTCTCTACAATGTATGGTCCTGGAAGAGCTTAAGTTTGTATTGTTGGGATGGGCTCTTTACCACGTGCAACATCCTTGTATGAGGCTGAAGTAGAAGACCTTCTAAAGCCCATTGCTCCCCCACGCAATCTTAAGACTAAAAATAGAAACAAATTCTTGGAGATATTGTATGCACTCAGTTGACAAAAGTCCAATAGTTGTTTTCCCTCATATATAAGACATTCAAAAACTACAGAAATTCTGAGACGTTATTTCAAGATCTACTTTAAATCCTTCACCTTCGCATCTGCATGAACTTATACTGACATATATTTTCCACTAAGGGTTTTAACAAAAAATTGAAGCCCTTGCATGTAGTTTGGCCTTTTCGTATTGTCCATTTCCCCCATAGAACGGGATCTTGGGGGATCTTCTACAGATCTGCTTCTTTTGAAGTGGATTTATGAAGTAGGGAGTCAATATCTTCCTTGTTAAGAGAGGTCGGGTCACCGCATTTGATGACCTTATTGTGCAAGACAATGGTGACAATCTTGGGCATTGTGGAGTTCAAAGCATAAGCAGTGGCTCCACCTGCCATTCCAAGAGATAGAGCGCCCTCAAATGTAGCAGTTCTTGAGCCTTTACTAGTGGCTCCCACAGTGTATCCCTTATCAGGCCCCAAAAATTTATTCTCGCCTCCAAATATCACATGCGTAGGAGGAACATCGCCTGCATTTGCTTCAACAACCATACAAACCCTAATCTTGAAATTTTTGTGCCTTTTGCATTTATTCTTGCTCGACAATCGATTCGAATGATAAATTGAGGGTAAGAATATAAGCGTCGCAGAGGAGGAGGTTGACGACTTTCATTGCCTCAAGAGCGTAAGTGTAAGAGCTAGAAACACCACTGTTTCTTCTCTTCAACAAGGACGTTTTTTGATTAAAAGTAAATATTTATTTATTTATTTATTTTTAGCTACATAAAATAAGAAAAGGAAAAGTTTAGAAAACAATCACTCTCTACAATTTTTTAATTGTTATATTAATAGAGAGTGGACACCACAATGTGGGATAAATAATATTCAAAACATGATATTGTTTTAGAGAATATTGGTTCTAAATCTAGTTGAAATTATGCCTGAAATCTAAGTTTTACCTTCATGAAAAGAGCTTTCTCCAAAAAAACTTGACTGTTGAAAAATTTAACATATTTTAAAATGACTTAAATCATTGATTTTTTTTAAACAGATAATCAAAATATACATAAATAAAATTTATAAAAAAATGAAACTCATTAAAAATCAAATAATTTAAATATTTCATATCAAATATCAATTATTACCTCTAATAAAACTTATATATTATTACAACCAATCTTTACAAATTAATATCAATATATTTTTACAAATAAATTTCAATATATTTTGAAAATCATAACACACTATTGTCTATTTAGCTCGTATTTAACTAGGAGCTATGATCTGATTGTTCATCTTGCCCTGATGATGAATCACACTAGTTGGTTCGAAACACGTCAGCCTCATTCTACCAATGTGATTTCTTCCAAAAATGTTCAAATAATCAAAATATAAATCACAAAGACTTGAGTTTAATTAACACTACTATATATTTAATATGTATAATTAATATCAAAATTTATAACTATTTAGTAACCTCATTTATTTCTTTTATTCATTTCTTTTATTCGATATAATAACATCAAAGAAAAAACACATATCATTTTTTGTTTTTTATTCGATGTACATAACATGAAAAGGGAACATGCCAATGAAGCATATTTAATTTTCTTTTATTTAATGTATATAAATTGAGAAAAAGGGCCTACCTTAT
Source organism: Pinus taeda (assembly GCA_000404065.3). Classification (NCBI taxonomy): domain Eukaryota; kingdom Viridiplantae; phylum Streptophyta; class Pinopsida; order Pinales; family Pinaceae; genus Pinus; species Pinus taeda. The sequence goes on from APFE030935651.1 coordinate 202,382, forward strand.
AGATATTTTGTTTTGGAAATGACAAAAGTGAGCATATAACTTAAGGAGACTTATTTGTCTTTTATTCAATGTAGAATATGAAAAGAAAAATATACCACTTAAGGATATTTATTTTCCTTTTATTCGATGCATATAATATTGAAAAGGGAACCTGCATTATGGATACTTATTTTTATAGCAAAATGACAATATTATGTCTCTATTTGAAATGAAAAATTAGATTTTTTTTTTTTTAAATAAGGGCAGTTGACATGACATGGTATGAAAACAAAACTCATGTGTTTCTATCAATAAGTATAAAGATAAATATTACGTACTTCGTAGTAATTAAATAATAAAGATAAATATTATGCATTGAGTAATCTATATTGTTGTTGTAATGTGGTTTATTGGATTTGAAAATTAATAACTATAACGAATAACATTATACACCTTCTAACAAATAAACGATGTTGTTATTGGAATGGCAAATTCTGGATCGAAAGATATTTTTGGATTCAAGGGTATGTATCCAAACAATAATGCATATTGTTAATGCAATGCAAAAAAAATATTTTTATATTATGGGCATGAGTATCTAATAATTTTGAAAATGACGGAGACAAAATTCATTATCATATACCTCTTTTATATATATATATATATATATATATATATAAATATATTTTATTTTTAAATTTTTTAATATTTTAATAACTTCAATAGAATACAATATGTACAATTTAGAGAATTTAAGAAAATTAGAAAGAAAGAAACACATATAAAAGTAGAGAAGTTGGTGAGATTTGAACATTGTCTCAATGTAGCATACAATATGTACAATTTAGAGAATTCAAGAAAATTAGAAGGAAAGAAACACATACAAAAGTAAAGAAGTTGGTGAGATTTGAGCATTGTCTCAATGAAGCGCCAACTTTCTAGTGGTAGAATTGTTATTACGTTTATTAGGCAGGAAAGATGAAGATGAATAATAATGATGTTTGTTGGAGGAAAAATAAGAAATATGATGATAATGAGGTGGTGGTGGATGTAGTGTGCATGTGCCTATGTTTATTATCAAGATGTTGTTTTTTCCATTTCACATCTATCAAGGTCATTCACATAGCAATTGATTCCATATAAATTGAAGGTGTGCATTATTTTCTTTCTTTACATGTAAAGTCATTCAATACAAAGTAAAATGGTTAGCATCCCACCCTAACTCCTAAGTTAACATATAGGTTGTTGCTTAATTTGGTCATTCCTATTAAATAAGGCCCATTATGTATTGAAGTGTGTAATCAACAAATGTATGGTGCCCTTACTAAAGAAGGTCAACTAGTTAGTTGTTGTAGCCTCATTAATGAAGGTCCACTAGATGTTAGTTTTTGGTAAGTGAAAAATTATTTCTATTGGTAGAAGCTATGTAATAAGATATCAACTTATTATTATTGTATTGGTGTTATTCTCAAATAGAGGTCATCCCCTTAAAAAGGAAAGTGAAAATTGTTTCATATTCAAAATATAAATAAGGTTTGATTATCATTCTTATCTCAATACTTTAGTTTTATTGTATTTTCTTTTCATAGTTACATTTTATTTATATTGCTTTGAGTTTTCTATTTCAACTATTGAGGAACACTACAATTAGTATCAAAGTGCTTTATTTTGCTAGCATATACCTGACATATTAAAAATGTTTTATAGGCTAGAGACATGTTCCAAGGACTTTAAAACAAAACAATAAATCAGCTAAGGACATAAAACTACTCGTGGGAAAGCATACCTATAAGGAATACAAGTGGAGTCGCCTAATTACACATCCCTGCACACCTTTGTTGGTGTCCCTTCAAGTAGTACCACATCATATAAAATCTACCTATATGTTAAATCTTCCACATATGTTTGGGCATATCGAAACCCCCCAAGTTCACCAAAACCTCTCCTTATGTAAGCCTCATGATATTTTGTTGTTATGGTACATTGAGAACATCACTTGAGGAGACCAATCTTATGTACTAGGGAAATAGGTACTACAAATAAGAGTATGAGTTATCCTCCACAGTTGGTGCTATGAAAGATTCAATTGAGTACTATTGTTAGAAACCCCCAAATATATTAGAGTGATATAGTGATTGACACTCCTTTGTTTGTAGGACCCTAAAAACCTAGCCTCTACAAAACATGCAACGAAAAAGCCAATTTTGTTGGAATATCAAGAATTTGTAAATTATGTCATCACAATATTAATTAGACAAAATTAATAGTCTAGTAATACTCAAAAAAAGGTTTGGGGCTAGCCAACCCCATTATGGGATACCTATCTCAAAAGAATCTTATGCAATACTAACAACATTGGTTTAACTCTCAAATAACCTTTTTTTTGTGGGCCTGTCAATGCAATTCTTTGAGACCTCTCTTAAAAGGCTCCTCTCATGATATTAATCACATTAACGTAACTCTTGGATAAATTCTTTGGTGGTCCTCATGGTCCTATGACCTGAACTTGCAACATGTCAGATATCAAGGAGATAAAGAAACAATCTAGGCCCTTCCCTAAATGAAGGACCAACTTCAAACCCACGAGTAATTCAATGGGTAACTCTCACATTGTTTTCATAGACACGACAAGTTCAAGGGTAAGCATGATGATGATGAACATTCCTCTCACGATTACTTTCATAAGGGTAAACATGTTGATTATGAATATTTCATGGGTGACAATTATGATAATGACAATTGCTTTCCTAATTGTTCCTACAATGTGCTACCTTCATTAACTAAGGTTGATTTAAGGAATTTTGATGGGTTCGATACAACAAGTTGGGTTGACCAAAAGGAACACTACTTTTCCCCACATGCTATAGAGGATGATCCATTGAAACTCAATTGGGATTCCTATATTTGGATGAAGAATGTTGCTAGTTGTGGTAACATATGAAAGTCTCATAAGATATATTGCATGGAAATAGTTTGCGAAAGACCTTTTTTGTCACCTTGTAAGGATACTAATTTTGTGAGACAACTTACCACATTACATGAAATAGGGCATAGTATAAGAATATATTGATGCTTTTGAGTGCTTGGTAATTAGAACTAAAAACTTCATTGCTGGTTTTTTCGAGCAATATTTTATCAATGGTCTTAAGGAGAAAATAAAAGGCCATGTTGAGATGAATCACCCAACTACTTGGTTGGAGACCTCTTAGCTCATTCATCATCTAGAAATTGTCATGTCCAATCTAAATTCCCAAGCATTGATCCAAGCTAATATAAAATGTTGTAGCTCCTCCACAACCTACTCCATCCTTCAAGTTCCACAAGCTAACATGAGCTGAAATAATGGAATGTAAACTCAAGAGTCTTTGCTACCACTATGATGACAAATATTTCCTAGGGCATAAATGTAAGGAGAATAAATTATTTATGGTCATCTCTAAAGACATTTTTTATGATGAATCTAATGTGGTGCCTCTAGAGGAAATCGCTTCCCATGTGGAGGATGTTCTCATTCCAAACTAACATGGTGAAGAACCCTAAATCTCTCTTCATGCCTTGACCTGCATTTCTTTTCCTCAAACATTACAATCATTTGACTATTTTTGTCCCTAAGGAAAACACCTCACAAAAAACCCTCAAAGTACTTCCCCATGATATATGGATGGCAAGCAGGGTAAATCATTGGACCTTATTACAAAGTCTAACCTTGAGGGGATCAAGACAAACCTTTCATATGAACTACCCAAAATTCAACTCTTCACTAAACATACTCTCCATTCTAACTATCACCAAATTGGAATGAAGGAAGTTGATATTCTTAAAATTGATTTACGCACGCTTGAAGGTTATTATCAGTTGTCTTTTGGGCTCTGTAATGCGCCCTCCACTTTTCATAGTGTATGAATAAATTCTTTCAACTCAATTTGTGCCATTTTCTTCTTGTTTTCTTTGATAATATCTTAGTATACAACAAAAATTGGAAGATGCATGTGGTCCAAATGAAATAGGTCTTCCAAGTCCTCTACAATCACCAAATATTAATAAAAATAAATAAATGTGCCTTTAGCGGCTCAAAATTTGTATATCTGGGGTACATTGTAACTTGGGAGCGAGTGCATGTTGATACTAAGCAAATTGAGGAGATGAAAGATTGGCGTCACTTGAAAGCTCTCAAAAGTTTGTGGGGCTTCCTTGCCTCACTAGTTACTACCAGAAGTTTTTAAAAAACTATGGTAAAATTGTTTAGTTCCCCTTACCACCATTGTTGAAGAAAAATGCCTTTAGATGTAATAACACTCTCAAATAGAAAATTTAGCCTTTAAAAGAAGATAGGCCTACTACTCTTATCATATCCATGCTTGACTTTACTAATACTTTTATCCTGGAATGTGATGCTTCCGACGAAGGCATTGTGGTAGTGTTAATGCAAGAGGGATTCCCTTTGGCCTTCATCAGTGGGCAATTGTGTGATAGAAACTTGGGAAACTCCACACATGAAAATGAAATGATAGCTATTTTTTATGCAATTGTTATGTTGTGTCCTTACCTAATGTGGTGTTGTTTCAAGATTAAAACAAACCATTGCAATTTGAAATATTTCTTGGAATATAGAATATTCTCCCTACAATGGCATAAGTGGATCACTAAAATGTTATGCTATGATTATGAGATCATCTACAAGAAGAGCAAGGAATGCATGATTGTGGTTTATGCTCTTTCTAGATAGCATGAAAAGGAAGTCTCCTTATTTGCTTTATCTTTGCCAATCTCAATTGGATGGCGCAAATTATCCACTAGCTACAAGCCACCCCACCTCTGCATCCATGCTACAATTGGTAGAATGATGCATTGCACTATAAAGGGTGTAATTTTTTTTTGTCTAGAATTCAACATTAAATCAAGCATGTTAGTTGAATTACATTTCTCATTAACAATGAAACACTCAAGGTTTCAAAAAGCATATTAACATATTAGGCATTTCTTCTTTTAGGAAGGCATGAAAAAATGCATCCACACTTTTGTGGCAAAATGTGACATAGTAATAGTGGGAGGGGAAGACAATGAATCCTCTATGCATATTACAACCTTTACCAACTCCTACCACAATGTGGTCTAACATTTCCATGGATTTCATTGTGGAGATACCAAAAGCATAAAATAATTTTAATCAATCATAATGGGAGTTGATATGCTCATTTTTGTGCCTCACAACACTCCTTCAAAGCCTCCACAATAGCATAAGTATTCATGGCAATATTTTTAAACTCCATAATTAGCTTACTTCAACTTGATACATAGCCATCCTACATTCACTAGAAATTTCTAGCAAGAGTTGTTTAATCTTCAAGGAACCTAATCACACCTCAACATAACATATCACTCCCAAATAGATGGTCAACAAAAGCAATCAACAAAAATCTGGAAACTTAATTACACTGCATTTCCTTGGAAAGATAGACCAATGGGTTCAATGGTCACCCTTAGAAGAATAGGGCTACAATACCACCTATCATAGTGCTACCAAAATGACCCCCTTTGTGGTAGCTATAGACAAAATCCCCCGTCAATGATCACCTACTTACCAAGTCTATCAAACGTTCAAAAGGTGGATAAAACCTTGATGGCTTGAGCTAACGTTCTTCATAAACTTAAGGATAATTTGGTGTTAGCCTAGAACAAAATGAAGCAACAAGAAAATCAACACCAAGTGCCACTTTGAAGAAGCAAATTAGGTGTACCTTCATCTTCAAACCTATAAGCAGATATCATTCAAGGAGAAGAGAGTCATTAGAATTTAGAACCTAATTTTTATGTAGCTTATTCTATACTCAAATATATTGGCCTTGTTGCTTACAAGTAAGCCCTTCCAACCCACTCTAAGATACACCTAATATTTCATGTGTCTTGCTTGAAGATAGTGGTTGAGAAAAATTGTGAAGTTCAAGCCATCCTCCCAATAACAAATAAAGAGGGTTTCACATGGTTGTAGTCGGAGGCAGTTTTAGATGAAAGAGAGCATCATTTGCGCAAGTGCACTATCCAAAATGCCTTGATCCAATGGAAAGATACAAAACCTAAAGAAGGCACATGGGAACCAACCATAATCCTCCAACAATTTCCTCATATCCAACCTTTTGGACAAAGATGCTTTGCAAAGGGAGAGCGCATGTTAGGGTCACACCCTTGCTCCCTTAGTTAACAAAAAGATTGTCACTTAATTATTGTGGTGCTCTATTCAATAAGTTCCTTTATATAGCTAGAGTGTGTAAGAAGGTTCACTAGTTAATTGTTATAGCCTCATTAATGAAGACCCACTAAATGGTTGGGGTTTTGATAAGTTACAAATTAATTATAGTAACAGAAGTTATGTAATAATGTACCAAGTAATTAGTATTATATTGGAACTCTACTCAATTGGGAGTTTCTCTCCAAGATGGAAGTGAACATTACGTCTTATTCAAAACATTAATAAAAACTTGTTTATTATCATTGTTTCAATACTTTGAGTTTGTTATATTTACTTTCAATAGTTTCACTTTTGTTTATATTTCTTTGAGTTTTATGTTTCAACTACTAACTAACCTGACAAAAACAAAGCTTAATATTTACATATATTTTCTATCACCTTCTCGGAAAACAAGCACGAGGGAAAACTTAAACACGAACAATAATTTGTATCTTTTATTCATTGCATTCCAACGAATCTTGGGCACCAAAAAGTAGAATTAATGTTCAAATTTGCGAATGTATTCTTCGATATTATTATAATTAACTAACTAGTTTATGATAAAATGTGTCTTATATACCTCAATTGTTAGGTCCCTATACTACTAGTGTAACCCCTTATTGTTATTAGTACAACCCACTTATTATATTGATGTACCCACATAGTGCCCATATTGTTACTATTGTGCCCCATAAAAGCCCGCTATTGTTATTATTGTGCCCCATAGAAGCCCACTATTGTTATTATTGTGCCCTTACATTATTATTGTTATGTCGACTCTGATTATGTTATGACCCCTTAGATCTCTATATATAGAAACGGAGTCTTTTCATTTGTATCATCAAGAATTGTTCATTTATGTAATGTAAAGGAGGTTGCCCCCTCGAAGAAGCTGAATTCTAAGGCGTTGATCTATATTTTATATCTTTTCTTGAGCTGGTTTCATAACATTTGGTATCAGAGCTTTGGATTCTAGGGTTTTGCTGCTCCAAACGGGTCATCGTGGAATTTTTGCTATAACTTTTTTCTGCAATGTTTTAGAAGCTAAACAAAAAACCCATTTGAGAAGACATCGCGCTGAAGCTCGGGTCCGAATTTTAGAGCTTTTTACGCTATATTTGCGGAGATATGATCTGAGGAAGTTGGTCTTTTTGTAGACTCCTGAATTACATTCCAAACAGGGGACTTGGGGAAAATCGTCATAACTTTCTCTCTGAGCATCGATTCAAATTTCGTAAGAAGGTATAGAAAGAGGACAAACTGTAGTTTCTTGTATATATTTTTCAGAGCCAAAGGTCGAAACAGTGACTCGTGGCACGCCGTACAAGTTCACTCTACTGAACTAGTCTATAAGCAGGTCACTGTGAGAGATTTTGCATAACTCTTCCTTCGAGAATCCAATTTGGATCAGACTAGTGGCATTGGAAAGAGAACACAGAGGGCTACTGCAGGTCACAATTTCAAAACTTAAAGATCCGAAAGTATAGAGTTATAGTCGTTTCAAAATCGAGCTCCTAAAATCAAGAAAAAACAAGATGAGGAAGTTTGATGGCAAGGATCCGGTAAATTGGATACTTCAGATGGAGCAATATTTTGATCTACATGGTGTATCAGTGTTACAAAAGGTATGTATTGCATCTTCATATTTAGAACCAGATCAATTTTTATGGTATGAAAGGCTTTGTTCTCGTAAACATCTTGTTACGTGGTCAATTTTCACGGAGGAAATGGTAGCACATTATGAGGATACAAAGAGCAACACATTCTTTAGAGCAACACCACAACAATTGGATAGAGTAAAAGGGCTTTGTGACATAGTGGAAAGCAAAATGATAGAAACCAGGAAGCATACCTCTCACAACTATAAAGATGGAAGTGTTGTTTCTCCTAGCCTTCCACAACCTACAAGGGTTACACCACAACAATTGGAAGAAAAAAGAGAAAAAGGGCTTTGTTACAATTGTGATAGCAAATGCACTAAAGGTCATAAGTGTGTTGAGAAGAAATTATTTTACATAGAGTATGAAGAGGAGGAAGAAAAGGATCAAGAAACATCAAAAGAAGAGGATATACGCCAGGATCCAACCCCAGAGATAGAAAAAATGAATCAGACCATATCTTGTAAAGCATTGGCAGAAATTACCACTCCTCAAACTATCAAGATAGAAGGACATATCAAGAAGAAAAATGTTCAAGAAGTGAAAGATCACATCGAGCATCAAGAAATGAATCCGACCATATCTTGTAAAAGATTCGAAGAAATTACCACTCCGCAAACTCTAGAGATAGAAGGACATATCAAGAAGAAAAAGGTTCAAGCAGTGAAAGATCACCATCGAGCGTCAAGAAATGAATCCAACCATATCTTGTAAAGGAATGGAAGAAAATACCACTCCTCAAACTCTAGAGATAGAAGGACATATCAAGAAGAAAAAGTTTCAAGCAGTGAAAGATCACATCAAGCATCAACGACAAGTTCTCCAACTTTTAAAGGATAATGCCACTTTGGTGCAAAATCAAATAAAACAACAGGTAGATCAAGATCATAGTGAAAAATGTTTTGATGTAGGTGATTGGGTGTTTTTACCGCTACAACTCAAGAAAGCTATTTATGAGAAGGAAATGTTGGCAATACTACATGCACTTAAAAAATGGCGACCTTACCGAATCGCAAGAAAGGATGAGGATGTGGAAGCATTGTGGTGTGCCAATTCTACTATCCAACCAGATTGGATAAAAGAAGCAAGGGATGAATGGAAGAAGGACAAAGAAGTATGGCCACTTACTCAAAAGTTGCAAAAGATTCCAATTCAAACAATATTTCCAGAAATTGAAGAGGAAGGAAAAATCATATTGGAACTTGGAGCAGTCACAGAAACAAGAACCCGACAGCTACGAAATCGATCAATTACAGAGTATCTCATCAAGTGGAAGAACTTACCCGCTGAAGATTCCACATGGACAAGAATTTTATACAGAAGCATCAAGAACTACTCAAGCGTTGAGGACAACGCTTTTTGAAGGAGAAGGGCATGTTAGGCCCCTATACTACTAGTGTAACCCTTATTGTTATTAGTACAACCCACTTATTATATTGATGTACCCACATAGTGCCCATATTGTTACTATTGTACCCCATATAAGCCCACTAATGTTACTATTGTGGCTTCATATTATTATTGTTAGGTCGGCTGGGGTATATTGTGACTCCTTAGACTCCTATATATAGAAAGGAGGTTTTGTCATTTGAATCATCCAAGAATTGTTCATTTATGTAATGTAAAGGAGGTTTCCCCCTCGAAGAGGCTGAATTCTAAGGCATTGATCTATCTTTTCTATCTTTTCTGAGCTGGTTTCATAACAAAGCCCCTCTTCAAGAAGGAATTCATTGAGAATCTGAGTAAAACGGTGTTGGTAGTGGAGCAAGTCTCTGCCTCCACTCCACCCACACCCTGAAAAAGAAAAGAGAGAGAGAGAAAAAAACAGAAAAGAAAAAAGGAGAATAAATGATCCCTGGGTAAAATACTCCCCTTGGAGGTGCCCAGGGCAGGCAGTGAGGGTGAAAAGCTCCTAGAGGTGCCCCGACTATCTCATAAAAAAAAAACTGACAAAAAAAGAAAAAACAGGAACCAAAAAAATTAACTTCTTTTGAATGCATTACAGATTGTCGGAGGGCCATAGAAGAAAAAGGGACATGGCCAGGTCAAATACACCTTTGATAGATCATTTCTCCATCACCATTGTCTTTTCTCAGTCCCTGGTCCCACTTGTTCTGGAAATTATGCGTCCTACAGGAAGCTCTGTGCATTCTACAGGAGGCTTCTGTAGAAACCACAGGAAGCTTGAAATCAAGTCCAAAAAAGGATCAAAGGGCTAGAAACTTGTCTAAAATACCTGTGGACCCCCTGCCACCCTTCATCGTCCTAACTCTCGATTTCGTACCTGCACCCCTGCATTTCCACTCGCTTCTTTCCTCCCTGCACAAAAAACACAAAATCCTGTTTCTTTCATTTTTCAAAAAAAATGAAGAATAAAAAAACAACATCCTTAACTTGTCATTTACCTAGTGCATACCAGCTATCTCTCTAGTCCCTGCTCAAGCCTCAACCAAAATTTTTAGACGGAGAAGCAGTTACAGGAAATCCTACAGGATTCTTGTTACATCTAGTCCCCTTAAAAATCGAGCTCTAGAGACAGGGTCAGTGTAGCCACAGATGATAAAACACACGAGGAGCCAGCCCTGATTGAAGATCACCAGCATGAGGTAGCTAAGCCACCAATTCAAAAGCCAAAGGCACCAGCAGTAGTGATCCATGAATAGAACGCCAAAGTCTAAGCATGCAACATCACAGTAGCGACTAATAGGTAAGTGACTAAACCCATTCCTCTGCTGCATGAGTATATTTTAGAAACTGCATGGACAAGTGAGATGGTTGCGATTAAATGAGATTGGTGGCCATCTAACTGGACACCCTCGTCCAATTTAAACAACACGCCTCATCCAGTTCAAACAACACCTTGGCCAATTCAAACAGCTCTCAGTGGGTGCAATCAACATGTGTGTTCAATCAACTTAGGAAGAAAACTCAAAATAGGTAGTGATGGCGGCGTATAATGGGAATTATGGAAGTGATTGCAGGTAGGCAGCATGAAGATTCATAATGGCACTAAAGTAGGGGCCAACAGTCCGAATGGGGATAACGTACCCTTCCTGCCACCTCACCTCATCACCACAGAATATGCCCGTAAGCTTAACTATGCCACAGTTGACCGCCTTCACCACCTTTGTTTCCATTTGCATCAACGAGTTCTCGACTATAGAAACCTACCTACCACCTTTAGAACCTTGAAATAGTTTCTCTCTGCTAGTTTCAGAACCCTTCTGCTTATCAGGCTCTACAGGAGCATTATCGCACTCTACAAGAGTGGAAACACAGTCCTGCAGGAGGCCTTATATAGGAGGGCCAGTGAGCAACATCGCAGAGGAAAATTCAAGACTTTATGCCAAATTCAAGCTCGAAAATGTAGGCGCAGTAAAACCTGCTCTACATTTCATATATCTACAAAAGGTGGTGGGATTTGAAGTGAAGTATTGAGTTGAAAAGAAAGGAAAAGTGAGAACAGAAGTTTGCCCGTGTCTTTTAGAAATATATACAGTTTCTCCATCTACTCTATGCACTGAAATTCTGTCTCTTTCTCCTCCATGGTATTCTCCTATGTAAAGAGATGATGCAACTCTAGAAAATTAAGCAGTGAATTTGCATTGGGTAGTCTGCTTATTTTGTGAAAGAAAAAAAACATTGTTCTGTATACTCTCTGCTTTTTTCAAGATATTGTTTCCCTCAAATAGCCCGAGAAGTAAATTAAGTTTGAGAAAATAGTTTGAAGAGAAGGAAAGTTGAAATTTGTTTTTGTTAAAAAGGAAGAACACGAAAAACTCTCTCTCTGGTTCCAGAAAAAACCCTCAGTTGTTCCTCTTTTTCAGGTTTGAAATTTTTCGCCTTCCTCCTCACTTGAAACATTCCAGCAGTCTCTGAACATCATGATAGGAGGTTTTATGAGGAAGGAGCCCCTGAATTCAACTTAGTTGCATGAAAATCCAGAAGTGGTAGCCCTATTTACCAGGGCAAATTGGATGCCTTTCTTTGAAAAATTTCATGGGTATGATGAGGAAGTCACAAAGGAATATTTATTGTATTTAAAACCTCACTCAAAAACCCATGCCACTGTTAGTTTCAGGGGTCTAACCATAGAACTTACACTAGAGTTCATTAGCGGGATTACAAATCTCCCCCTTGGACTCCCCTAGAGCAAAGAAGAAAAACCACTAGGTCAAGTTGCTAAGAAGACCTTTTCCAACCTAATGAACATCCTATGGAGGATAATAATGGCATCAAGAGGACAATTATAGCTTATCCATTGGGTGAGATTAGTTATCAGATCATGAAGTATATCTCCTGTGAAGGAAGATACAACATAGTCTATGGGTAGCATTCCAGACTGATACATGAACTAAGATATGGCATGGACCTTCCTGCATCTAGAAAACTTAGCCTTCCATATTTTCTCCTCCAATCCATAATAGTGTCTAGCACCAAACTGAAGGTAGGGGTTCCAGACCAATTGGCCCACCACAGGCTAATTAAATTGCTGGTGGAGGATGCCCTCCACACTTACACAATCCCCATATCCTGGGAGATTTTCAGGAACATGACTAAAGAGGATGATATAAAAACTCTCACTGGTGACCTTAATCCATCTGGAAGTGAAGAGGAGGAACAGAAAGAGGAAGCTGAGAAGGAAATCCATGAAGAAGAATAGAACATTCAATTGGAAGAAGAGGAACCCCACACAGAAAAAGAAGAAAAACAAAGAGGAGAGGAGAAACATGACACTACCACAGATGAGCCTAAAGCAAAGAAGAAGACAACATCAAAAGAAAAAAAAGGGAAAACCACAACAGAGAAAAAGAAGAGGCCGAGAACTGAAAAGAAGAAGCCTAAGACAGCTCAGAAAGAGGTTGCCACAGGAAAGGCAGAAACTTAGCAAGTAGAGGAAAAAACAAAGTCAGAGACGGTAGACACAAAACCAACAGAAATAGGCAAAACAACAGATGAAGAAGAAGAAACATAGCAAGAAGAAGTGTCTCCTGAGACAATAGCAAGAAAAGTAGCAATTGTTCTTGCTGCACTTAGTACTCCAGCCAAGCCTAAAGGGAAAAGAAAGAGACAACCATATATGTACTTCAAGGCTCTAAAGAGCACCAGAATCAAGATGGGGAAGCCTCAACCACCTTCAAAGGAGCCCATCATCATTGAGGATGTCCCCACTGCAACAAGGGAGGAATCTCCCTCCAAAAGCCCCATCATTTATGAAAGAAGAAGTCCTAAGACCTCTACTTGGAAAGAAAGGATCAAGCTAATGAACTCTAAAACAGTCCTACAGGAGGCGCAGACCTCTCTACACGAAACATTGGCAAAGCTCCAAGAAACTGAAAAACTTGAAAAGAAGGTAGAAGAACAGACCAAGGAGCAAGACAAGGCAAAAGAGATACCAGAGCCTAGACCTTAGCCTAACTTAGGCTCTTACTACAACCTTCTGAAAGGTGGGAAGATCATCCCACAAAAGTTTGCAGTCCCTCTTTTCTTCGAGCTGGAAAAGGAAAGAGTCAAGACCCACACATGGATGAAATTGCAAAATCAAAAGGGGTGGAATACATTGGGCACACGGAAAACAAATTGAGGGATATGGGCAAAGAATTGAGCATGGTCAGGCATACAGAAAGCATCAGAAGAGCTCAATTAGAGGTAGAAAATGAAATATTAAAGAAGCAACTGCAAGAAAGGGAACCTCAAGGAGGAAATGAGCTATCAATATTAAAAATATAAAAACAAGAATAGGAACCTTAGGCATACAATGATACGGTAATAAAACAGCAATAGGAAAGGGAATCCCAGATAGAAAATGAGGTGTTGATTTTGAGAAGGTAGCTACAGGAAAAGGAAGCCCAGTTAGCCTGCATGGCCAGCTAGGCTATGGAGGCATTAAAGTGCAGGTAGCCAACCAAATCATATGCAGTGTACCTCAAGGATCAGTGGCTCCAATTTTAGATTAAGACACTGGCCCAGAGGGGCACAATACCTTTTTAAGATTATGGCCAATTCATGCATCTATGTGATCACAGTTCAGCTAAGGACAAAGCGAAGCTAGTAGAGTTTTACTTTCACAACATGGCACTCACTGACATGAACTTATGGGCTCCAAATGCTGTGTTGGGAGACTTTCAACTGACGACCATGGCCTCTTGGATGAGCCATGAAGAGAAAAGGGCAGTGGAAATCCAGAAAATGATGCCAAAAGAACCGAATGAACCCCTAATTATTAGATCAAAACCAGTAGAGCCCATGGCTCTCATCTATACCCACCAACACCTTGTAGCTAATCCTCAAGTTGTCCCTGACTATGTTGACAAGAAAGCCCAAACTATTGCTCATTTCAAGGACATGGAGAGATTGTTTGGGCATGACTGCATTCATGCCTGCCTGAGAAGGTGGAATACATTGCCACATAGCCTAGGATCAGGGATTATCACTCACCAAAAAAGATGAGGGAAGCCATGAGGAGAGTGCCCTTGTATAAGCACTCAATGCAAAGTTTGAAGGCCACTTGGATTGGCCTTAAATTCAGTCCTCCACTGCTGCTAGGACTACTAGAAGAAGTAAAAGAGGAGGAAGAACAAAAACAGTGGGAAGAGGTGGATAGGAAGGTAGGTTTCCATGATAAAGAGGAAGATATCACATCATAGGCATGGGATGTCAAGGAATCTGTTAGAGCCATTAGGGATGAAGAGTTAGATTAGTTGCTCAGAGGATGAGCAACTGTTAGGCCCCTATACTACTAGTGTAACCCCTTATTGTTATTAGTAAAACCCACTTATTATATTGATGTACCCATGTAGTGCCCATAGTGTTACCATTGTGCCCATAGAAGCCCACTATTGTTATTATTCTGCCCTTACATTATTATTGTTATGTCGGCTCTGATTATGTTATGACCCTTTAGACTCCTATATATAGAAAGGAGGTCTTTTCATTTGTATCATCCAAGAATTGTTCATTTATGTAAAGTAAAGAGGTTCCCCCTCGAAGAGGCTAAATTCTAAGGCATTAATCTATCTTTTCTTGAGCTGGTTTCATAACATTTGGTATCAGAGCTTTGGATTCTAGGGTTTCGCTACTCCAAATAGGTCATCGTGGCATTTTCACTATAACTTTGTTTCTGCGATGTTTCAGAAGCTAAAAGAAAAACCCATTTGAGAAGAAATCATGATGAACTTTGGATTCGAATTTCAGAGCTTTTTACGCTATATTTGCGGAGATATGATCTAAGGAAGTTGGTATTTTTGCAGACTCCTAAATTACATTCCAAACAGGTGACCTAGGGAAAATTGTTATAGCTTTCTCTTTGAGCATCAGATTGAAATTTTGTAAGAAGGTACAAAAAGAGGACAGACTGTAGTTTGAGGACAGACTGTAGTTTCTTTATATATTTTTTCAGTGCCAAAGGTTGAAACAGTGACACATGGCACTTCATACAAGTTCGCTCTTCTGGAAAGGTCTATAATCAGGTAATCTTGGGAGATTGTGCATAACTCTTTCTTGGAGAATCCAATTTGGATTAGACTAGTGGCATTAGAAAGAGGACGCGGAGGGCTACTACAAGTCACAATTTCAGAACTTAAAGATCCGAAAGTATGAAGTTACGTCGTTTCAAGATCAAGCTCCTAAAATCAAGAAAAAGCAAGACGAGGGAGTTTGATGGCAAGGATCCGGTAAATTGGATACTTCAAATGGAGCAATATTTTTTCTACATGGTGTACCACTGTTACAAAAGGTATGTATTGCATCTTCATATTCAGAACTGGATCAATTTTTATGGTATGAAGGGCTTTGTTCTCGTAAACAACTTGTTACTTGGTCAATTTTCACGGAGGAAATGATAGCACATTATGAGGATAAAAAGAGCAACGCCTTCTTTAGAGCAACACCACAACAATTGGAAAGAGTGAAAGGGCTTTGTGACATAATGGAAAGAAAAATTATGGAAACCAAGAAGCATACCCCTCACAACTATAAAGATGGAAGTGTTGTTTCTCATAGCCTTCCACAACCTACAAGGGTTACACCACAACAATTGGAAGAAAAAAGAGAAAAAGGGCTTTGTTACAATTGTGATAGCAAATGCACTAAAGGTCATAAGTGTGCTGAGAAGAAATTATTTTACATATAATATGAAGAGGAGGAAGAAAAGGATGAAGAAACATCAAAAGAAGAGGATATAAGCCAGGACCCCACCCGAGAGAAAGAAGAAATGAATCAGACCATATCTCGTAAAGCATTGGCAAGAATTACCACTCCTCAAACTCTCAAGATAGAAGGACATATCAAGAAGAAAAAGGTGCAAGAAGTGAAAGATCACACCGAGAAAGAAGAAATGAATCCAACCATATCTTGCAATTCATTGGTTGAAATTACCACTCCTCAAACTATCAAGATAGAAGGACATATCAAGAAGAAAAATGTTCAAGAAGTGAAAGATCACATCGAGCGTCAAGAAATGAATCTGACCATATCTTGTAAAGAATTGGAATAAATTACCACTCCTCAAACTCTAGAGATAAAAGGACATATCAAGAAAGAGATTCAAGCAGTGAAAGATCACATCGAGCATCAACAACAAGTTCTCCAACTTTTGAAGGATAACGCCACTTCAGTGCAAAATCAAACGAAACAACAGGTAGATCAAAATCATAGTGCAAAATTTTTTGATGTAGGTGATTGGGTATTTTTACTGCTACATTTCAAGCAAGCTATTTATGAGAAGGAAACGTTGGCAATACTACATGCACTTAAAAAATGGTGACCTTACCGAATGGGAAGACTCTTAAAGGATGAGGATGTGGAAGCATTGTTGTGTGCATTTTCTATTATCCAACCAGATTGGATAAATGAAGCAAGGGATGAATGGAAGAAGGACGAAGAAGTATGGCCACTTATTCAAAAGTTGCAAAAGATCCCAATTCAAACAATATTGCCAGAAATTGAAAAGGAAGGAAAAATCATATTGGAACCTGGAGCAGGCACAGAAACAAGAACTCAACAACTATGAAATCGATCAATTTCAAAGTATCTCATCAAGTGGAAGAACTTGCTCACTGAAGATTCCACATGGGAGGGCAAGAATTTTATAAAGAAACATCAAGAACTACTCAAGCGTTGAGGACAACGCTTTTTGAAGGAGAGGGGCATGTTAGGCCCCTATACTACTAGTGTAACCCCTTATTGTTATTAGTACAACCCACTTATTATATTGAAGTACCCATGTAGTGCCCATATTGTTACTATTGTTCCCAATAGAAGCCCACTATTGTTATTATTGTGCCCTTACATTATTATTGTT
>APFE030935654.1:0-15792 GCA_000404065.3 Pinus taeda
GCTTTAGAGGAGTAACTGCAACATATAGCCGCCACATCTCTTCTTTGAGATAAGCTAACATTGCCCAAGAAAATTTATTTCCATTTTGTATGTAAGCATATTTCAATTCTTTGATATTAATGACATGGAGTTTTATTTTTTATTCAACTCTATGTTTATGTTTATATTTTTATTTTGTTGCATTCTTGCATAAGTTTGGATCATCATAGATTGCACTAGGCGTAAAACCACTCCTCCCTAGGATCACTACAAGAACATGTCATAGTCTAAGATGTTAATGGTTGTATTAAGGCATTCTTTCTTGGAGAGTGCACACTTGGAGTTTTTTTTTTTTAATTAGGACATGATGAGGAGAATTAAATCTTGGATCCTTTTTTAGAGAGCACAAAACCATTCCACGAGGAGTGCTTGAAATGTGGATTCTTAGCTTAAATACCACCAAACTTTGGAGGTGGCTTCCAACCACCACATGACACTTGTACATCTTCACTAAACTACCCTCATGTGGATATATTGTAATCACTTATATTAGGTTGTTGCACAATTGTTCCATTTTTTATTATTTACCTAACTGACCTATCTTATAAAATGGGGATAGTGTCACCATTCCCACAACATAGTCACTAAATCATACATATCTTCTTGATGTAAACATATTGTAGCCCTTTTTTTGTAATGTGAGGGTTAAAGCTTGGTTGGATTATTCAAAACTAGGGTTTATAATACTTCAGTAAATGATTTTAAAAACACTTAAATAAAAGTTTCAAAATACTCTTTAAAATATTATAAAATGATTAGGGATTAGGGTTTAATGTCAAGGTCTACAACATTTTAGTAAATTCTTTTAATAAGAACTTAAATAAATGTTACAAAACAATTTTTGAACTGTTACAAAATGGTTAGGGTCTAGGGTTTATGGTTTATGGTTTATGGTTTAGGGTTTGGGGTTTGGGGTTTAGGGTTTAGAGTTTACGTTCTAGGGTTTAGGGTTTATGTTTTTGTGTTTAGGATTTAGGGTTTTGTTTTGATGGTTTAAGGTTTATAAAACTTTAGTAAATTATTTTAATAAACACTTAAATAAAAGTTACAAAATTCTTCTTAAACTGTTATAAAATTCACAGGGTTTAGGGCTTGGGGTTGAGTGTTTAGGGTTTAGGTTTTGGGATTTAGGTTTTAGGGTGCATGGTTTAAGGCTTATAACAATTTCATAAATTCTTTTAATAAAGACTTAAATAAAAGTTACAAAACACTTTTAAAAATGTTATAAAATGCTTAGGGTTTAGGGTTTGGTTTATAGGGTTTAGGGTTTAGGGTTTACAAAAACTTATTAATTCCTTTTAATAAAAACTTAAAAAATGTTGCAAAACACTTTTTAAAATGTTATTAAATGATTAGGGTTTATAACACCTTAGTAAATTATTTTAATAAACACTTAAATAAAAGTTAGAAATTATTTTTAATAGATTATAAATTGCTTAGGGTTTAGGGTTTGATGTTTGGGTTTTAGCATTTGGGATTTATAACACTTTGATAAATTATTTTCATAAGAACATAAAAAAAAAGTTATAAAACACTTTTTAAAATGTTATAAAATGCTTAGGCTTCAGGGTTTAGGATTTAAAATTCTATAAAATGCTCATGGTTTAGGGTTTAGGGTTTATTATACTTTAGTAAATTCTTTTAATAAACACTTTAAAAAAAGTAAGAAAACTCTTGTTAAAATGTTATAAAATACTTAGGGTTTAGAGTTTAGGGCTTAGGGTTGTGGCTTTTGGCTTTAAAATGTTATAAAATTATTATGGTTTAGGATTTAGGGTTTATAACATTTTAGTAAATTCTCTTAATAAACACTTCAAAAAAAGTTACAAAAACCTTGTTAAAATTTAAATGAATGCTTAGGTTTAAGGTTTAGGGTTTAAAATGTTATAAAATGCTTAAGGTTTAGAGTTTAGGGTTCACAAGACTTTAGTAAATCCTTTTTATAAACACTTAAAAAAAAGTTACAAAACACTTTTTAAAATTTTATAAAAATTCCTTAGTGGTTAGGGTAGGGTTTGGTCATATAAAACGTCCAAAAAAATATTTAATTAAACACTTAAAAAAAGGTTAGAAAACCAATTTTTTAAATTTAATAAAATGGCCAATATTAGGGTTAAATTTATAAAATGCCTTAGGGTTTAATTTTAAACGGTTCAGGTTTTATAAAAAATTTAGGTAAAGTCCTTTTTAATAAACACTTAGAAAAAATTACAAAACACACTTGCTAAAAGTTATATAAATTCTTAGGGTTTTAGGTTGAAGGCCACTTTAGTAAATTCTTTTATTAAACACATTGAAAAAGCTACAAAACTCTTGTTAAATTTTTATTAAATTCTTAGGGTGTAGGTTTTAGGGTTTACACTTTATAACACTTTAGTAAATTCTCTTAATAAACACTTAAAAAAATTACAAAACACTTATTAAAATGTTATAAAATCTTTAGGGTTCAATGTTTTAAAAAGTTACAAAACGCTTGCTAAATTATAATAAAATACTTAGGGTTTAGGGTTTATAACAATTTAGTAAAAATAAACACTTGAAAAAAAGTTACAAACTCTTGTTAAAATGTTATAAAATACTTAGGGTGTACGGTTTGGTGTTTAGAATGTTATAAAGTTGTTATGGTTTAGGGTTTAGGTTGGGGGTGTGGGTATTAGAGTTTAGGGTTTATGGTTTATAATGCTTTAATAAATTCTTTTAATGAACACTTATTAAAAAGTTAAAAAAAAAAAATTAGGTTTTAGGGTTTTTTTGGTTTTTAGGGTTTAGGGTTGTTGGTTTTTTAAGTTTTAGGTTTTTTATGGTTTATGGCTTTTTTAGGGTTTTTAGGGTTTAGGGTTTGGGGTTTAAGGTTAAGGGTGTTAGGTATTAGGGTTTTCGGTTTAGGGCTTAGGGTTTAGGGTTTAGGTTTTGGATTTTAGGGTTTATATTTTATAATACCTTAGTAAATGCTTTCAAGCTTTATGCTTTAGGGTTTAGGATTTATAAGACCTTACTAAATTATTTTAGGGTTTATCCTTTAGGCTTTAATCATTAGGATATATGGTTTGGGGTTTAGGGTTTAGTTTTTATAACACTTTAGTAAATTCTTTTAATAAACACTTAAGTAAAAGTTACATAACACTTTCTAAATTGTTATAAAATTCTTAGTGTTTAGGGTTTGTCGTTTGGGGTTTGCAGTTTGGGATTTAGGGTTTTGGGTTTAAGGTTTGGGTTTTAGGGTTTATGGTTTATGGTTTATGGTTTACGACTTATAACACTAAAGTTATAAAATGCTTTTTAAAATATTAAAAAAAAATTAGTGTTTAAGGTTTAGGGTTTAGGATTTAAGATTTATAACGCTTTAGTAAATTCTTTTAAGAAACACTTAAATAAAAGTTTAAAGAATTCTCAGAAATGTTATAAAATTCTTAGGCTTTAGAAATTTGTAAAATGCTTAGGGTTTAGCGTGAAGGGTTTATACCACTTTAGAAAATTATTTTAATAAACACTTAAAAAAAATTACAAAACATCTTTTAAAATGTCCTAAAATTCTTAGGTTTACTGGTTTAGGGATTAATGTTTAGGGTTTATAACACTTCAAAGTTTTTACAAAAGACTTTTTAAAATGTTATAAAATGCTTAGGATTTAGGGTATTGGTTTAATAGTTGAGGGTCTAAAATTTTAGAAAATTCTTAGGGTCTAGGTTTTAGGGTTTAGGGTTTTGGGTTTAGGTTTTAGGTTTTAAAATGTTATAGCATTCTTAGAGTTTAAAGTTTAGGGTTTATCACACTTTAGTAAATATTTTTAGTATTTAGGGCCTGGGATATACTGTTTAGGGTCTACAACACTTTATTCAATTTTTTTAAGGTTTATGGCTTAGGTTTATGTTAAGGTATTAAAAATAAGTTATGAAACACTTTTTGAAATGTTATAAAATGCTTATATTTTAGGGTTTAGTGTTTATAACACTTAAGTAAATTCTTTTAATAAAAACTTAAAGAAAATTAACAAAACACTTGTTAAAATGTTATAAAATGCTTAGGGCTTAGGGTTTAAAATGTGATAAAATATTGAGGGTTTAATGTTTAATGTTTATAAAAATTTAGTAAGTTCTATTAATAAACACTTTAAAAAAAGTTATAAAACACTTGTAAAAATGTTATAAAATGCTTAAGGTCTAGGGTTTAGGGTTTAGGGTTTAAAATGTTACAAATACTTTGGGTTTAGGTTTTATAACACTTTAGTAAATTCTTTGAATAAACACAAATAAAATTTACAATACACTTGTTAAGATATTATAAAATTCTTAGGCTTTAGCGTTTAGAAAGTTATATAATTCTTAGGGATTATGGTTTGGGGTTTATAATGCTTTACTAAATGCACACATAAAATGTGATAAAATGTTTATTGTTTACGGTTTAAAATATTATAAAATTTTTAAGGTTTAGGGTTTATAACACTATTGTAAATGATTTTAATAAACACTTAAAAATATATATACAAAACACTTTTAAATTTGTCATTAAATGCTTACAGTTTAGGGTTTGGCATTTATGGTTTATAACACTTTAGTAAATGCTTTTCATAAGAACTTAAAAAAAGTTACAAAATTCTTGTTGAAATGCTATAAAATTCTAAGGGTTTAGGGTTTAAAATCTTATAAAGTGTTCAAGGCTTAGGGTTTAGGATTTGAAATTTTATAAAATGCTTAGGCTTTAGGGTTTATAACACTTTTGTAAATGCTTTTAATAAAAACTTTTTAAAAAGTTATAAAACACTTTTTAAAATCTTATTAAATTCCTTAGGGTTTAGGGTTTAGGGTTTAGGGTTTATAACACTTTAGTAAATGCTTTTAATAAGCACTTCAAAAAAAGTTATAAAACATGTGTTACAATGTTTTAAAATTATTAGGGTTTAGGGTATTAAATGTGATAAAATGCTTAAGGTTTAGGTTTTAGGGTTTAGGGTTTACAATTTATAACACTTTATTAAATGCTTCTTAAAATGTCATAAAATGCTGAGGGTTTAGGGTTTCAAATGTTATAAAATTCTTAGGTTTTATGGTTTCTGACACTTTACAAAATTCTTTTAAAGAAACACTTAAAAAAAAATAAACAAACCAGTTTTTAAATGTTATAAAATGCTTACGGTTGAGGGTTTGGGGTTTATCATTTATAACACCTTTAGTAAATGTCTTTTATAAACACTTAAAAAAAGTTACCAATTCTTGGTAAATAGTTATAAAATGCTTAGGGTTTAGGGTTTTAAATGTTACAAAATGTTTATGGCTTAGGGTTTATAACACTTTAGTATATTCTTTTAATAAACACTCAAAGAAAAGTTATAAAACGCTTGTTAAAATGCTATAAAATGCTTGGGGTTGAGGGTTTAGAGTTTAGTGTTTAGGATTTGAAATGTTGCAAAATTCTTAGGGTTTATGGTTTAGCAATTAGGTTTTATAACACTTTTGCAAATTCTTTTTAATAAACACCTTAAGATAAGTTATAAAATGCTTTTTAAATTGTTATAAAATTCTTCGGGTTTTGAACACTTTTAAAATGCTAAATTAAAATTCTTTTATAACACTTTAGTAAATGCTTTTAATAAACACTTAAAAAAAAGTTTAAGAAAACACTTTTTAAAATGTTATAAAATCTAGGGGTTTACATATAGGGTTAGGTTTTAAGGCTTTAAATGTTGATGTGAATTCCTAGGTGATAACCCATTCATGCAGATCCATTATAGTCCTCCACTCTCTATCATATGGCATGTCACATGAACAAGCCTCTATGATGCTCCCCTCCAGGCTAGTAATGTATTCATAATCAATTTTTCCCCACTCCTTAAAGATGTTCTTGAGAAATAAAAAAAATCCATAATGATCATTATATAATTTCATAATCTATTTCCCTTTAAGGGAGTGGTCCTTTTCTTCGACACCTTTGTGACTTTCCTTAATTTCCACTAGGATTTTCATGAAGAAATGTTTGGGATGTAAGTTCCCATCATCATTATAAAAGGTTGGAAAATTATTTTAGTGGAGAAACTTACTTTTCTCTTTGAATCCTTCCATTAATTCCATTATTTCTTTCGCCTCCTCTTTAGCCTTCATTGGTAATTTAATTTCACTTATTATCTGATTGGCTCTTGTTACTGATTCAAACCTATTGAGATTTACCTTTGTCACTTCTTCCTTTTATATCTGGTTAAGGAAGTCTACAATTACTTTGTCCTTGGAAGGAGAATATCTGATAGTCTTCTCAATGGATTTTATTTCTCTTTATGCCCTTCTCATGGTCTTAGTAATTTTTTGAATAAATTTTAAGTGGCCACAATGTTTTTCCACCATATTTATAATTCTCCCCCACATAATCCTCCTAAACTCTTTAAATGAAGGCTTGATATGGTTCAATTTTCCTTAGCATTTCTAGTTCATTTTTAAGTCTCTTAATATGTTCTTTATCCTAGAGGATCTCTTTCTTGGCTAGTTCCAACTCCCACCTTTGATTAGGTAGTGAAAATGATGTGTTTTCAAAGATATCTGACAATGTTAAGGTATTCACTCGACCAAAACATGAATGGACTTTCTTAGTTCAAGAGATGCTATAAATGGGTCTTGAGTACCAATACTGTCATCATAATGGCACATCTCTTTGCCTTTTCATTTCACATATGCAAAGCTTCCTATGGATGAGGAGGCCATTTGGCAGGGTGGTGAGTTGGAGGAGAATACTTAATTTATGAACAAAGTAAGGTCAAGGAGATTTGTGACCAAAATGGTAAACAATGTGGTGCCACATGTCGTAAAGTGGGAACGACAGGTTAGTGGCGAAAATTTTAAAAACTTCGACAAATGATAAGATGACATATTTGGGCTAAAGGATATTGAATTTAGTAGTTGAAGAGGTTTTTACGGCTTAAGAATGCATTTATAAGGTTTTCTTGATGAATTTGTAGGGTTGTTTTACTCAGAGGCAAAATTTTCTTTAAAGGAGTGCACATTTCTTGCAAGGCAAAGCAAGGTTTAAATTTTATCCAAAATTCGCATAGATTCTATAGTGCAGAGAACTTTATTAGGGAATTCATCAATAGAGGTGGCTTACATGTTCAATTTGTAGGATTTGTGCTTTTCATTTACTAGATCTGGTAAATTAAATGCCACGGGTATGTAGGAGTTTGACAAGGTAACTAAAGTGGAAAATGCCAAAAATAGCTCCCATGTACATCGTTTATACCTTGCTAATACATGACACATGTCAGGATATGTTTGGCAGGAAATTTTGGATGATGCACGCTGACATCAACGAGGCATGGCATTACCATATGGTAGGTTGATTACTTATGGTGATTGTGCTGACATGAGAAGTGGGAAGGCAGGTAGCTCATTGACAGAGCAGAGTTAAATGGGCAGAAAGTGATTGGCCACAGCTTAACACAATCATACATGGGAAACCTACATGGAGGGCTATGTCGCAACCTCTCACATGGTTTGAAGGCCAGATTTTGCAATCTTTAGGGGCATGCAATGTTGATGAGGAAGCAACACGTAGAACTCACCGCACCCATCAATTGCATTATCAATTATGCATCTCCACAACATGGAGCTCCCACATATGTTGGACAAAGCACCTCTAACATTGTTGGATATGTTGACGTGCAAGTTAGTTGGGAGTCACTGATGGGATCATGTTCGCATGCAAAGGAGGTGGGACCAACCATGTGGTAGTTGATAAGGAAGCAGAGTGAACTCATGGTAACTAACTGGGTGGATGTAGTGAGTGGGTTTCCCATGTGGAGGACACATGGAATGACTTTGCTCATCAATCCCTTAGCATTTGAAATCGGTCGAGAATTTTGCAGGGTGTTTCGTTTTGACACCAACACATATGTCATTTGAAGATGCCTATTTTTGCATTGAATTCATTAAGGAGGTATTTCAAGAAAACTCTCACGTCGTCACAAGCTGTCTTAAATTTTACATTGTTCTTTATAAGAGATTTTATCACCATAGCTATAATGGAGGTATAGATTGCTTTAATTTGGTTGACATTAAGCCTCATTAATAATAGATTGAAGTGAGTCTACATGCTCTAGGCCTAAACCTCCATTTTTTACCCTAAACAATATTCGATTTTTCACACCACCACATTTCACAATGATGCTTCTTATTGTACTCTCCAATTGAATAGTAATTCAATTCCTTCTCTTGTTATTCTTCTAATAATGTTATCTTATCATACCTCATCTTATCAAACTATTACAAAATGAGACTCCTTTTAGCCTCTTATTACATGATATAAGGATATTTTTTCTAAACCTTTTTGGTCAAAAGTATATTCACCTCACCTACTCTCTTAGTACATGCAAATTTAGCCACTGTTCCTAAAGCATACACTCACTACCAAATAAATTTTCAACTTCCCAATACTTAAGATACTAGAAACACAAACAACAATGATCTTTTGCCACTCCCTTTTACCATTTTCCAAATCTACCTTAAGTTTATTCCTTAGATTCTTCCTTCTAAGTACCTTACTCTACACTCTATTACAAAGCTTCTTTTTAATTCCTTATTGTCCACTACAGATTCATTATTCGGTATAATTAGAGAAAATAAAAATTAAATGCAAACAAATAAATGAGCAATGTTCTATAAGTAACCATATCACGCGAACTTATCCAATTCCATATATAGCTATATACAAATTTACTCTCTTATAATTAAGAAAAATTAGAAATTAAATGAAAACTAATAAATGAACACTATTCTATAAGTAACCATATGATGTGAACTTATCCAATTCCAATGTGAGAATGGGACCAATCCCAATCATGAAAAGCGCCAGTGCTACCAATGTGATTGCGGGGTTTTCATTAGTGTGTGACTTGATTGAAATTACCATATATGATCTATTTCGTGGCTTGCAAAGCTTGCCAGTAATGTAAGACTAATATTTATACTTGGGAAGATGGCAGAAAATATAATGAATGAGTACATGTTCTCATAATGATTTGAAACTGGCAACGTTGTAGTAAGGAAATAGATACTTGTGTTTCTTTAAGGAAATAGGTGAAGAAACTTTCGACCATATTGAGAATGAATATTCGGGTTATTCCATATCAGATCGAGATAGAAAAAATCTACCACTTTTATCGGCTACAATGGGTTGAGCGGTTGTACATTCTTTGTGATTCCCTTTTCCGAATCCGGGACTAGCTTTTTGCTACCTTATTCTACGGATTTTGTTGCCTTCTTTGCAACTCTCATCTGTCTTTCTGACAGAAAGCGATTGCAGGAGACTAGGCTATGACAGAAAGCGATTGCTGAACACATCTATTTTTGAGCTCATACAAGATTTATGATGCTCGAGTGTGCTTATCACAGGAGATTCCTTATATGGATTAACTTCCAAGCGATCAGGAAGGAGACAAAACTCCGAGCATTCCAAGCGATCCGTCAGCCTGGTTATTGCATTATTGGTCGATTAAGGTGAGTCATAACGCCAAATTTTCTTGGCTGGCGGTTCCTTCAATATTCACATATCCTAAAGAGCCAACATAGCATTGAGGAATTGCATATCAACCGACGATGATTCGAAAATCATGTTGATGATGGTATACTTGACGAAGACAATTCGTATAGCACATATTCCGTTCATAATCCAAAGCAACAGCTCCCATATCTGGTGGATGGTTTGCATATCTCATGGACAAAATAACGTTGATAATGACTTATCACTGATAATTATAGTATTCAATGAAGATATGCAGATCAATTTTATAGTTCGCGTATTCAATGAAGATATGTAGATCAAGTTGTTAAATCACGTATAGTCAGCGATAAGTCGCATATCAAGTGGGTAACGGGAGATAACTCGCATTTCATGTTGATAATTCTAAAATTGCACCATAAATTTTCATATCCGATGAATAAAAGTTGCGTATACGGTAGATAAATTGCATAACATGCTGATGGTAGTTTGAAACTTGAGCTAATACTTCTTATATCAGACGCATTGAATCTATATTACGCACGGACATAACTGGAATGGAGCACTGATATAAATAGCATATAGCATATTCCTTTGCTATTTCGCATATCCTGCAGAGATCATACGTATATCCAACCGCAATAAACGGTAGATCGTATTAATAGATTGCATAGAACATATGGAATTGATAATAAAACTCGCATATACTGCATAGAGTTGGGCCGAGATGATTCCCATATGACGTATGGAATTAATAATTCGTATATTTGAACAACGTAATAACGTTGATAACTCGCGGATCGAATGGAGCCATGCAGATCTCCATGACAATTTGCATATGTGAAGACATAATTCCGCTTATCATGTTGATAGTTGGCCAATTGTAGTCACATACACGATGCATAAAACTTGCATATACTGCATAGAGTTGCATAATGGGCTGAGATTATTCTCATATCGTGTTGGTAGTTTGCTAATTAGGCTCATAATTCTCATATCGAATGCGGCATGGATCATTAGGATATAGAATTTTGCATTTATAACATGCACATTCATGATTCACACAACACATATCACATATATTTGCAGATCTGAAGGGGCCAGGTTAGCATTGAAAAGCAATTATAGTTATCAAACATTTACACAGATGCATTTTTTCGCATTCTGATGAGGGAGAAATTCGTGAAAAATCACACATCCCTCCAATCCAAGCAGAAAGGGAAATGCAGAAGGGAGTGTCTTGTCAATGGCATCTCTTTTTTGTTGATGTTAAGCGCATACTCTTCATATTTTCTTGGGGTTTTCAATTTGCATGCTCGTTCTCTTTAATAATAACTTGTTTGAAGGGAAAAATAGATAAAATCATGAGATCGACAATCTGTGGAGGTATGCCAATGGATTTTCTAAATTTTCACATCCTAGTAGTATTGTGCTAATCCATTTCACCAGTTTTGCAGGGTTCCTCTAGCGGCAACAGAACCCTGGCAGAGATAGGAACCGTAATTTTGAAATATTTTGTTTCTTTCTGCATGCACTCGTAGAAAAAGTGTCTCATTTATTTCCTTTGAATAAAATATTTAACGAACAAAAACAATCGAATCGATGCGCTCTCTATTTATTGATGTTCAATCCGAACCCTAGTTCTTTTTAACTGGCTTTCAATTTGTACCCTAGTTGTTTCAAATAATAATTTTAAATAATAATTTGTTTGGAGGGACAAATGGATAAAACTGCCAGACCGACCATCACTGGAGGTATGCCCCCGGATTTTCTAAATTTGCACATCCTATTTTTATTGTTTTAAGCCATTTCATTAGTTTTTCTACCTCTATGAGCAACATAACCCTCACATATATAAGAACCCTAATCTTCACAAACCTAATATTTGAAATAATTTATTTCTTTCTAGATGTTTAATTCTTAAACCACTTAGGTTTTGGGCCAATGCTTTTTTCTTTCCTCCTGAATCATTGGTCAATTTTGTAAAGAGGCCACATCCTCACAATTAGATTGAAACTACACTTACTGCCCTATACCTGAAACAAAAATGAAAAGATATTTGAAGCTTTAAAGTACATGCACTTTAAACTACAACTTTGAATGGAGACATTGCACATAATCTAAACCTACTCTAAACCAATGCCTTGGACATCTCTAAAAAATGTCTTAAAATTCCTTGTGGATATCATGACAATGTCCTACCTACAACTTTGAATGGAGACATTGCACATAATCTAAACCTAGTCTAAGCCAATGCCTTGGACATCTCTAAAAATGTCTTAAAATGCCTTGTGGATATCATGACAACGTCCTACCTCTGGGACATAATTGAATGCACAATTGATCCAACAAAAATGAAAAGAAAAAGGACGGATCCTCCTTCATGTGAGTTTATTACTTACATTCTAATAATGGCTCAAAGAGAATAACGTTGGAAAAGAATGGTAAAAAATTACACCCTACAAAATAAAAAGAAAACCATAAGGGAATAATATATCATTCTAACTATATCATAATGGTCCCAAATATTTAACCCAAATTTAATGAAATAAATTGAAAGTAAAATATGAGATTATTTGGTCGAAGAATAAAGCACAAGTATATTCACGGCTAAGTGAGGATATGGGATTAGACTACAATGTGAAAAAAAATTAAAAGACATGGTGGTGGACAACTATTTACAAGGTGAGATACACTTTAAAAACTAGAATCTTCTTCTACCTACCCATCTCCAATAAAATGCTCACATGAGACAACTGTAAAAGAAAAACTAGAGAATGGCCAAATAGATGCATTTTGTGCAAAACTAATGAAAAATCTATGGACCATTTGTTAGTTCACTGCCCCTTTTAAAAAAAAGTATGGAGTGGAGTTATCTAGTACGTATAAAACTTTTGAAAAACTAATGCATTTCTATATACAACACCTTTGACATTTCTTGAAGAGAGATATTCTTCATTTCCTGTCTTGATCTCTCCAAATAGGATTCTAAGATAACATATAATGTTTATATATCTAAAAATGGGAATTTTGATAATTTGTTTTCATATAATTCTTTCAAAGAAAATGCGAACCTAAATGATTTACTTTACTAATAATGAATCTAAATGCTTTTGTATAGGTATGTGTCATGAGCATCTCTAGCGTTAATATCCTTACTTCTCATGCAAAATATTTGGAAGACAAAATAGAGGGAGAGATCGTCAAATATAATAGAATTATAAGAGCTAAGTATGAAAATATGTAAGAAAAAGTGCGCCTCCTTGAGGAAATTACAATACAAATAGACAGAATTAGAAGGATATAATATATATCTATTAGGCTAGTTGGGCTTGGGGTCATTACAAGGCAAAAAAACAGAAAGTAGTTTTATATAAATAGGTACCTATCAATATGCACATATAGAATGTGCCAAGCACAAAAGTAAAATGGTAAACTCCTCTCCCTCCCTTCCTTCGAAGCTCTCCATTTGTAGAAGAATCATAAAAACCAGAGTTATAATCCCAACAATAACTCAGAGGATTTCACTTACAGATGACACTTGGCAAGAAATGGCAGAGGCCATGGAGATGGTTGTTTCTCTAAAGAAAGTTGCAACATGGCACAGAACAAAAGGATATTTTACTAGCCTTTAAGTTCCATGTAGTCCACACCCATTTCATATGTTAGAAATGGTATGGTATGCTTAGATCCAAGAGATAATTAAAAATTTTAAGACAATTGTTTGGTAGCTAATTAATTTAGAGAAAATCAAGAAAGAGAAGGATAATTGTGGGATAAACAACTATATTAATCTTTGTGGCCCATTTATTTTATCGATCTCTACCAGAAAAATTATACAATCCCTCAACCAGGCTATCAAATTATCCAATCCCTCAACCAGGCTATCACATACTGCATTTTGTTTTGAATTCATGAATTACAATTTCAATCAAACTTCATTTGGAATTTAAGAATAGCATTAGAATCTGAACCCCAATTCAAGAAACACTTCTAACTTTCACCGACACCACAGCTTCATCGAGGGTTCTTCTGGCTCGTACAATATACGAAGTAAATAATTTCAAGGCCACCATTGTTTTCATGGCTAATACATCAATAAACACTGTCATCAGTACAAAGCATCACCTCCCTCCTTCACTTGCATCAGAAATAATATATGCAACAACGCAAGTTCGTTGCCTTTACGCATTACATTTTCACAGCAATAGCCAGAGTTTGAATTGCAACACCAGTTGAGGAATTTCTTCTCCTCACTTTCATTGCCACAACCTTGATACGAGAACTGAAAATTTACACATTCATCTGTGCCACAACCTCGGTATGAGCACTGAAAATTTGAGCATTACGAGCACGTGCAGAGGTTGATTGGCATAAGTAAAAGTCACTAACTCCCTCTCTCCCGAAACCATCCTTTCATAAAATGAATATGCACATTTAGAGCCATCAACTCCATCCATCTCTGTGCTTTTACGCTGACATGCCACTGGCACATTCAATAGGAATTTAGGAACGAGAACTCACCCAGCTTTTCTGCTGACACATTCAAAAGGAATTCAAGAACAAGAATTGGAATTCCAACACTCGTTCAAGAACCTCACCTATGCTCCCACTACCATATTTTACGCTGACACACCATTGACACATTGAACTGACAAAAATTTTAAAAGGTTTGAAACTTAAACAGGTCGATCATGAATATGAGGGTGACATCACATAACCCTAAAAGATAATATATATATATTTAACTAGAAGTATAATTTTTTCAATGGAATTTTTTTTATGAGCATATGTTATTTAAATATTTTGTATAGTTATATAAAAAAATTATTTTCAAATTTAAAAAAAATATTTAATTCTTATTTTTATGACAAATGGACAAAATTACACATCAGTTGTAGAATGACCCTCTAGACTCAAGTAATAAGAGAGCTGTATAAATAATGAGATAGAAATCTTTTTACTATTGAAATGTTTTTATTAATCTAAAATAATTTTTTATATATAAAATGACAGATGTATAAATTATGAAATAAAGGATGGAAATCCTTTTTGTATTGAAAATGTTTTTATGAAGGTAAATTTATTTATTTATTTTTTATGAATGGGAAATAGCTATAAGACATTCTAATGTTATGATGTGTTTTTAATATAATAAATATTTAATTTTTAAAATTTAATTAATATTTAAATATATAATTTTTTGAAATTAATTTATACTAATTGTAAATAATATTAATAAAATGTTGTTATCAAGCTAGTTAAGTGTTTAGGAAAAAATGATTGGAATTTTCTGTATTTAATTAGTGCACTTCTTGTTGAAAATAAATGATTTTTGTTTTAGGGGTAGTTTAATCAGTGATGGATATAGTTCAATTGCTAAAGTAAATAATGACTATTTAGTAACTAAGAAATCTTAGATTCAAAAATCCCGGAAAAATGGTAAACTTTAGATTGGTTGTGAAATTGAGTAAACTACAAGTATATATCCATCTTAAATATGGATTTAACATGAGTAGAGTGAGATCCAAATTCTTGAGGTGTAACTTTTTTTATGAGCTGACATTCTTTAAATGTTTTGAATAGTTATTTAACTTTTTATTTTTTTATTTTTAGATTCTTTTAAAAAGTCTATTGGGGTCTACACTAGCAAAATTTCAACTTGGATGAGGGAAGGACAACCTTACACATCATAGTGGACTATAGAATGAGCCTCTAGGATGAATGAGATGGGAAGTTAAACAAAACCCAACTAATAGAAAATGTGAAGTGAAAAAGTGGCAATGACTCCATGGAATAAATAATTAAACTCTATTCACCAACTGTTTTCCATTAGTTGCAGCATCCAATATCAAAGCCAAAGTCGGGAATGAAAAAGATGTTATGGAATTTAATGAAGTGCATGCATATTACTACAATAAAAAATATGCATGAGAAATAAAATATATGTTTCAATCAATATATAGGGTTTCTTACAACAGATATATTAAACAACAATTTCAAAGAGAAATCTAGAATAGGGAAAAAAATTTTAAGGGATGGAAGTCTCATTTCTTCAACAAAGAAATCCCCTCCCAGTGCAACCCTATCCTGTAATTTTTGGCAATTGTCTAATCCTTTTTTAGCAAACCTATGGTATTTATAGGTTGCTTTATTATGATAGTGATGGATAACGATGTGATAGCATTGTATGGATGGAGTGGGTTTTTTAAAACCGATTTGAAAATTATCATTATCTCATCATTCTGTCTTGATTGAGGGAGTGGCTTATGTTTTGAA